>ML252860.1:0-46809 GCA_005239495.1 Nicotiana undulata | reverse complement strand
AACCTACTCAGTCTTTATGTACCACAATGAAACCAAGGAAAACAACTAATACTTTCCCAAACAATATTGTAACAAGACTAACAATAATATATCAGGCCTAGTAATTATAGAGGACAACAATAAACATGAAACAATTAAAAATATGAAGCAATTAAATTAGAAACGGGGAAGGGATCATGTAAACAGAACACTTGGTGGTGCATAGATACTCGTCACCTCAGCTATACACCACACACATGCATTTTCACATAACAGTTAAGTTGGGGATTCCTATTCCCTCAAGTCAAGGTTAAACCAAGAACTTACCTCAACTTCGCAGGCCACTCACTACTCAACTATAGCTTTTTCTTTTGAATTCACCTCCAATACACTCGAATCTAATCATAAGTAACTTAATATCATTAATTAATGCTAACGAAATTAACTTTATTGAAAATCATAACTTTTTCTAAGTTTTCTAAAAAATAGTGAATACCCCACCCTGGGCCCGCTTGGTCTAAACTCGGGGTTCGGACCAAATTGCGTTTACCCATTCACCCACGAACCTGAATATATAATTAGTTTCGAAATCCGACCTCAATTCGAGGTAAAGATTTGATTTTTACAAAATTCCCTAATTCTACCCAAACCCTCAATTTTTACCATGAAAATTCTTAGTTTTTGATTTAAAAGTGATGAAAACATTGGGTAATTGAAAGAGTAAAGTTTAGAATTGATTACCAACAACTTGGGGATGAACTTTGGTGGAGAAAATCGTCCTTAGGGTTGTGGGGTTCGAAACTTTTGAAGAAGAAGGGTTCTGCCTGTTTTTAAAATGTTTAATATAGCTGGGCAGGCCTTCTACGCGTTCACGTGGGACTGCCCGCGTTCATGTGGGCCTGCCCCCGTTCACGTAGGGTCCAGGACTGTTGGCCTNGGGATATCTCTTGCACTTAAAAGATTGTTGTTCTGGTGGCAGGCATTTTACTCTTCGCGTTCGCATGGCCCTTGTCGCGAACGCGTAGAGTAAAGCATGTTGGCCATTTTCTTGTTTAGTGCGAACGCGATCTGGGCCCCTTGAACGCATAGTGTAATGGGCCTGGGGGAGGGGTGCATTCGCGTAGAGGAACCTAGGCCCCCCCTCCCTCAGGCCCATTACACTATGCGTTCAAGGGGCCCAGATCGCGTTCGCACTAAACAAGAAAATGGCCAACATGCTTTACTCTACGCGTTCGCGACAAGGGCCATGCGAACGCGAAGAGTAAAATGCCTGCCACCAGAACAACAATCTTTTAAGTGCAAGAGATATCCCGTGGCCTATCTAAACCAAACTTGCACTCAAGTCTAAAAACATCATACGGACTTGCTCGTGCGATCAAATCATGAAAATAACACGTAACACTGTGAAATAAACCTCAAAACTCATCATTTATTTCAAGAAAACTTCAATTTCACTATTTCTCAACAGGACGTCCGAATCACGTCAAACAAACTCTGTTTTTCACCAAATCTCACAATTAACATTTAAATACTATAACAAAAGTGTACCGGGATCCGGAATAAAAATATGGGCCCAAAACCAACGGTTTCAAACATTAACTCTTTTCTTTATTTCATTAATATTTCAGCAAAATAATTTCTTTAAAAAATTGATTTCTAAGGCTTGGGACCTCGGAATTCATTTCCGGGCATACGCCCTAGTCCCATATTTTACTACGGACCTCCCAGAATCGTCGGAACACAGATCCGGTTCCGTTTACTCAAAATGTTGACCAAAGTCAACTATAATGAAATATTAACTCTAGAAATCACTATTTCTCATTTTTTCATATTACAACTTTCCGGTTCCATGCCCGGAATGCGCATGCAAATTGAGGTATTTAAAATTTATCTTTTTGTAGATATTAAGCCTAGAACAAAGTCTAAATTCATAAAATGACCCCTTGGGTCATCATAATCTTCACCTCTAAAACAAACGTTCGTCCTCGAATGGACATAGAAAATTACTTGAATTGGCGAATAAGTGTGGATATCTACTCTACATGCCCGACTAGGACTCCCAAGTAGTTGCCTCAATGGGCTGGCCTCTCCACTGCACTCGAACTGAAGGATAACTCTTAGACCTCAACTGATGAACCTACCGGTATAAAATAGCTACCGGCTCCTCCTTATAAGTCAAGTCTTCGTCCAGTTGGACAGAGCTGAAATATAACACGTTGAACGGGTCGACGTGAGTTTTCCGGATCATAGACACGTGGTATACCGGATGAACTGAGTATAACCCTGAGGTAATCGCAAGTTTATAAGCTACCTCCCCCACTCTATCAAGAATCTCAAACGACCCGATATACCTAGGGCTCAACTTACCCTTCTTCCCAAATTTCATAACACCCTTCATGGGCGATACTCGAAGCAATACTCTTTCTCCAACCATGAATGCAACATCACGAACCTTACGATCCACATAACGCTTTTGCCTAGAATGAGCTGCACGAAGTCTCTCCTGAATAATCTTGACCTTATCTAAGGCCTCCTGAACAAAGTCTCTACTCAGTGACCGGGCTTCTCCCGGCTCAACCCATCCAACTGGCGACCTACACCGTCTACCATATAATGCCTTATAAGGGGCCATCTGAATGCTCGACTAATAGATATTATTATAAGCAAACTCCGCGAACGGCAAGAACTGATCCCACTAAACTCCAAATTCAACAACACAAGCGCGGAACATATCCTCCAATATCTGAATGGTACGTTCGGACTGCCCGTTAATCTGAGGGTGAAGTTCTGTGCTCAACTCCACTCGGTTACCCAACTCACTTTGAACTGCTCTCCAAAAGTGCGAAGTAAAGTGCGTACCCCGATCAGAAATGATAGACACGGGCACACCATGAAGGGGAACAATCTTCCGAATATATAACTCAGCCAACCACTCTGAAGTATAATTTCTCGCCACAGGAATGAAATGTGCTTATTTAGTCAGTCTATCCACAATAACCCAAACTGCGTCAAATTTCCTCTAAGTCCGTGGGAGTCGAACAATGAAGTCCATAGTGATACGCTCCCACTTCCACTCAGGAATCTCTATCAGCTAAAGCAAACCAACAGGTCTCTGATGCTCATACTTTACCTGCTGACAATTTAAGCAACGAGCCACATAAGCAACAATGTCCTTTTTCATCCTCCTCCACCAATAATGCTGCCTCAAATCATGGTACACTTTGGCTGCACGTGAATAGGATACTTAGAACAGTGAGCCTCCTCAAGGATCAACTCACGAAGCCCATCAACGTTAGGAACACATATACGACCCTGCATCCTCAAAACACCATCATCTCCAACTGTAACCTTCTTGGCACCACCGCACCGAACTGTGTCCCTAAGCACCATCAAATGCAGGTCATCATCGTGTCGCTCTCGGACACTGCTGGGCAAAATATCCAAGCTCACAAACTGATTAGCCAGCGTATGAATGTATGAAGCTAACGGTATCTCACCGACTGGAATATATGCAATGCTTCCCATACTCACCGCCTTTCTACTCAATGCATCAGCCACCACGTTGGCCTTCCCTGGGTGATTTAATATAGTGACATCATAATCCTTTAGTAACTCTAACCATCTCCGGTGCCTCAAATTTAGATCCTTTTGCTTGAATAAGTTCTGGAGACTGCGATAGTCAGTTAAAACCTCACACGGCACGCCATAAAGATAGTTCCTCCAAATTTTCAATGCATGAACAATGGCTGCCAACTCTAAGTCGTGAACATGATAATTCTTTTCATGGACTTTCAGCTCACGAGATGCATATGCAATCACCCTGCCATCATGAATCAACACTGCTCCAAGTCCAACTCGAGAAGCATCACAATACACCATGAAAGAACCCGAACCTGATGGTAACACCAACACCAGTGCTTAAGTCAAGGCTGTCTTGAGTTTCTGAAAGCTTGCCTCACACTCGCCTGACCATTTAAATGGGGCACCTTTCAGAATCAATTTAGCCATCGGGGCTGCTATGGATGAAAACCCCCTCCACAAAATGACGGCAGCGACCTGCCAAACCCAAGAAACTCCTGATTTCCGTGGGTGTAGTGGGTCTAGGCCAGTTCTTGACTGCCTCTATTTCTTAATAGTTGTTCATAGCCAATTGCAGAATTATCAAATAGCTTCACATTAATAATAATCTCTTTTCAAACCTTCACAATACTGATAACGAGATTTGATGCTTGAAGACCTCGTAATTATACCCGAATTATCATGCCTCATTTAACGCCACATGGGCGGGCACCTACCTTGTAGGTTAAAGCTCAATAATTATAGCACGAATTTGGCAAATTATGCACATATAGTTAATTTATTTATTTATTTACTTACTTATTACTATTATTATTATTATTATTATTATTATTATTATTATTATTATTATTATTATTATTATTATTATTATTATTATTATTATTATTATTATTATTATTATTATTATTATTATTATTATTATTATTATTATTATTATTATTATTATTATTATTATTATTATTATTATTATTATTATTATTATTATTATTATTATTATTATTATTATTATTATTATTATTATTATTATTATTATTATTATTATTATTATTATTATTATTATTATTATTATTATTATTATTATTATTATTATTATTATTATTATTATTATTATTATTATTATTATTATTATTATTATTATTATTATTATTATTATTATTATTATTATTATTATTATTATTATTATTATTATTATTATTATTATTATTATTATTATTATTATTATTATTATTATTATTATTATTATTATTATTATTATTATTATTATTATTATTATTATTATTATTATTATTATTATTATTATTATTATTATTATTATTATTATTATTATTATTATTATTATTATTATTATTATTATTATTATTATTATTATTATTATTATTATTATTATTATTATTATTATTATTATTATTATTATTATTATTATTATTATTATTATTATTATTATTATTATTATACGGAAATTTTCGAATAACCCTGACAGGCATGACTCCCTAGTAGTACTTTAGTACGAATTTTAATGTTCCTAAGGGAGAATTTAAACACAAAAATTTTCATCACAAGGATCTCGTCCTTACATAACTTCCACCGCGGCTTGTAGCCCGATTTAAACATATCAAATCACATTAAAATGCGAGGATCTCGTCCTTAATTCTAAATCATAAGTAATATGCATATCGTGCCACTCAAAACATCCCCTTTTCTTCTTTTAACTATTTTTTTCCGTTAAAAATAATTATAACACGTAACGATAGACATAGCTATCTCCATTGAATTTCTTAATATAAGTATTCATATAAGTAGATTTTTGAGTTACGAAGCTCACCCGAGAGTAGAGCATATTAGGAGGACTTTCTTAAATATTCATAACCGAATCAAGTTAAGCAAATTATTACTTTATAATAACTAGCGATTGTTCTTGCCATGTAACCATTTGATATAACGACTTCAGTCGTACCATAGAAAATATATCAACATGGTGAGTCTCCACCTCTAGGAATCTGACCTCCACCTTCGACATTCCGACCCCTTTTTCCCTAGCTGGTCATGTAAGTTGAGTTGTAACTGCAATGTGGCAGGCAACCCGAGTGCTATGATAAAATGATTCGCCTGTTCATACAGAGTTTATACCAAATAACTTGGAATAACCAGTGTAGGAATCTCGTAGCGGTGGTGCATTAAAAGAACGCATTGAAGCACCCTGAGTAATCAGATATACGAACAAGTCTGGTCGGCTGCACGAGCCCCTGCCGAAATAATTTGTTGTTGCCAAGCAAAATCCTCTAAATTTTTTTAACCTCGAGACATCTTAGTCTCCTTGGCTTCCTCTTTTCCCTCATCCCGGACACCCTCTAACCTCTCAGAAATTTCCACAACTAGCTGAAATGAAGTATCAACCTGCCCCGAGTCATACAAAATTTTACAATCATAATTGAGTCCTTTAATGAGTCTGGGGACTCACCCCCTGGCTATATAAACCGAAGTAGGAGTAAGACAGGCTAACTTATCAAACCTGTTGGCATGTTCTGATCATGGTGACCTGACGCAATCGTTCAAACCCTAAGCGCCACGCATTATGGAAAGTCCGAGAAACAAACTCTTTCAAAAGCATTATGAGAACTGAGTCAAATAGTTGGTGTTGCAATGATGGGTCGTCCTCTTCGTAGGTTTCCTACAAACACCGGCGGCCCATTTGTTCTATTAATATGCTAACTCAACACTATTGAGCTACCTCACTTATTCATATGCTCTTCGTTATTCTTTGGGGTAACTCTTATCCTTATTGATGCACAATGATCAAAGGTAAGGCTCTATACAGATAATTCTTGGCACGAACCACATAGTCTAGAAGCTTGTCAACCACTGTACACCCTCTGGAGCACCCCAAAATCCGCAACCGTGACTTCCACGCTGAGTAGACCTTCTGTAGATTTAAAGTTAGCTATATAACTCCTTTGGTACTGAGGTATAGGGTTATTAAGGAGGCGAACATATCCCAAGTCCCATCTGTATCTCTTGCAAAATCTTAGGCCTTATACATTCCAAGCCAACACCGATATAACACATGACCACGCAATCTATTCCTTGACGGTGGACTTCCCCACTTGGCACGAAGTCACAATTCACAATGTCTGATAATACATAATGTTAAACTCCACAGCTCATATAAATCAACCAGATGCCAAGGTCCGTTGCACACATACATGATTCACTAGGTGATCTCTCAATATGTCTGCATCTTCAGTCAGAGCCACAACTGGTCTAGTAATTACATAATCTTCCCACCGCCACTTGGTGGAATCCGTCATCTGCAACACAGCAAAATCAACCTCATTGCCTTCAACTATTCCCTTGTTATGGGATAAGGAGTAGCTATGAATCCTTCGGGAATCTGGACTAGTCCAACAGGTACCGACTGAGCTAGAACATCCGCGTCAATATCCATTGGAGACTATTCAATATGTGTTGATGTTCGAGCTTTAGACTGAGCTCTGCTTTTGTCCCTTCCCCTAATCATAGCTGTCATTGGTGTTTCATCTCTTGTTCGGCTATAGACGCTTTGCGTGTTGTCAAGATTCGTGAGAGGACAAGAACAGACAAGTTCAATCATCAATGGTAGAATAAATTCGCACGATAGAGTAGAATAAAAGTGAAATTGTTCCCAACTTCATAGCCTCTGATAGCTAAGTACAGACGTTCCGTACCAATCTTTCAGACTCTACCAAGTTTGTTCATGAACTGTGAGACCCAAGTGAACCTAGATCTCTGATACCAACTTGTCACGATCCAAATTCCCAACCTTAGGGATCGTGGTGGCGCCTAAAACCACACTTGCTAGGCAAGCCAATGTTAGAGTTTGATTAGCTATTTTCTTTTGATTATCCATTTAAACATGATAAAATAAATATAAAGTAAACTTTGTCTAATGGTTTTCAATGAATAACTCAAAATATAAAATGATAAACAACTAAATAAACCGAGCCACGAACTAATTATATAAATATCTCTAAAACTACCCCAGGGTCTTGTGTCATAATTCACGAACTACTAAAGAATACTACAAATAATGGGCTGAAAGAAATAATATGACTGTTTTGAGAAAATTATAAAACATTTTCTACGAACTAAGAGAAAACTCTCGGGATCTGCGAACGCCGGCAGATATACCTCGTGTCTCCGAAAAATGGATAGCTGTTACTAAAATCCCTACTGCTGGCCGGTACCTGGATCTGCACAAAAAAGTGCAGAGTATAGTATCAGTACAACCGACCCTATGTACTGAGTAAGTGTCGAGCCTAACCTCGACGAAGTAGTGACGAGGCTAAGGCGGGGCAATTATAACTTAACCCGCGACATTATATATACATAATAAAGAAATAAAACAATTCTACACAAACAAGAAAATATAACTGTAACAATAAATTAAGTAACTCAATCGCCTATTCCAGGCCTCAGCTGTAACCAAGATCTCACATCAATTCCAAAACTTCACTTTATAACAATCGTATGTGCATAACATGAGAAACAGTAAAGTGAAACAATAAATTTCCAAATTTTTGTATTTAAAATCCGTAATCCCCTGTCCACCATTATCACAGTCGTATACCCTTATCACAGTCATATATATTTCCCCTGTCCACCCTTATCGCAGTCACATATATATATATATATATATTTCCTTTGTCCACCTTTATCACACTCATATATATGTATTTCCGTTGTCCACCCTTATCACAGTCGTATATATTTATTTATATCAAAACCTTCACAATTCAGGGCAAGTCTTTCACAATACTTTAGTATCAACAGTCATAAACAATAAACGGTAGTTCTCACAAACTTCATAAATAATATCTCAAAATGAACCAACAGGAATATACGTATATTTACATCTCATAAAACAATGTCAACTCACTCAGTCTTTATGTACCACAATGAAACAAAGGAAAATAACTAATACTTTCCCAAATATGATTTCAACAAGACTTACAACAATATAACAAGCCAAGTAATTATAGAGGAAAACAATGAACATGAAACAATTAAAAATATGAAGCAATTAAATTAGAAACGGGGAAGGGATCATGTGAACAGAACACTTGGTGGTGAATAGATACTCGTCACCTCACCTATACACCACACAAATGTATTTTCACATAAAAATTAAGTTGGAAATTCTTATTCCCTCAAGTCAAGGTTAAACCAAGCACTTACCTCAACTTCGCAGGCCACTCACCTGCTCAATTATAGCTTTTCCTTTTGAATTCACCTCCAATACACTCGAATCTAATCATAATTAACTTAATATCATTAATTAATGCTAAAAGAACTAACTTTATTGAAAATCATAATTTTTCCTAAGTTTTCTCAAAAAAAGTAAAAACCCGACCCCGGGCCCACTTGGTCTAAACTCGGAGTTCAGACCAAATTACGTTTACCCATTCACCCACAAATCCGAATATACAATTAATTTCAAAATCTGACCTCAATTCGAGGTAAAGATTCGATTTTTACAAAATTCCCTAATTCTACCCAAACCCTCAATTTTTACCATGAAAATTCTTAGTTTTTTATTTAGAAGTGATGAAAAACATTGGATAATTAAAAGAGTAAAGTTCAAAATTGATTACCAAAGACTTGGAGATGAACTTTGGTGAAGAAAAATCGTCCTTAGGGTTGTGGGGTTCGAAAATTTTGATGAAGAAGGGTTCTTTCCTTTTTTAAAATGTTTAAATATAGCTGGGTAGACCTTCTACGCGTTCGCGTGGGCCTGCCCGCATTCGCGTAGGGTCCAGGCCAGTTGGTCTTCGCGTTCGAACCATACTGGCAGCGTTACGCGTAGTTGTAGGGAGGTTGGGCATCGCGTTCGCGTCGGGTGGGAAGGGGGCATTCGCGTAGAGGAACCTAGGTCCCCCCTCCCTCAGGACCATTACACTATGCGTTCGCGGGGCCCAGACCGCGTTCGCACTGAAAAAGAACAACAATCTTTTAAGTGCAAGAGATATCCCGTGGCCAATCTGAAACTCACCCGAGCCCTCGGGCTCTAAACCAAACTTGCACTCAAGTCTAAACACATCATACGGACTTGCTCGTGCGATCAAATCATGAAAATAACACGTAAAACTGTGAATTAAACCTCAAAACTCATCATTTTTTTCAAGAACACTTCATCTTCACTATTTCTAAACCGGATGTCCGAATCACGTCAAACAAACTCCGTTTTTCACCAAATCTCACAATTAACATTAAAATACTATAACGAATCTGTACCGAGCTCCGAAACCAAAATATGGGCCCGATACCAATGGTTTCAAACATTAATTCTTTTCTTTATTTCAATAATAATTCAGCAAAACAATTTCTTTCAAAAATTGATTTCTAAGGCTTGGGATCTCAGAATTAATTTCCGGGCATATTTCCAAGTCCCATATTTTACTGCGGACCTCCTGGGATCGTCAGAACACAGATCCGGGTCCGTTTACTCAAAATAAGTACCAAAGTCAACAATAATCAAATTTTAACTCTAGAAATCACTATTTCTCATATTTTCATATAAAAGCTTTCCGGTTCCATGCCCGGACTGTGCACGCAAATCAAAGTATTTAAAATTTATCTTTTTATGGATATTAAGCCTAGAACAGAGTCTAAATTCATAAAATGACCCCTTGGGTCATCACAAGAAACAACTACCTCAACAAATATTATGGGTATTCGTAGGACATTGGCTAATAGTATCACGTCGATGCTAAGTCAATGTAAATATGACAATTTTATCCGAAAGAACTGCTGGTACTTGAAGGAAAAAGCGATGCACTTTGAAGAATTAAATTTACTACACTATTATCATATGAGTTAAACCTAACTCAACATTCAATATTCACTTAAATGGACAATGATTTGATGTTAGAATATTCATTGAACGACACAAAGCCTAAATTGAAATGAAATAGTAACCATTACCAGAAGACATATAATATAATAGAACGATGTGCATAATAGGTCGTGGATATTTACAGTAACTATAAAAGTTGACAAAATCACACTATAAGTTTCTACTGCAATGAGTAGCATATACATCAATGTAAGTCAAACGGTGGACTGGATAGACATGCCCATTGTGGCAGACTGGAAAACAAGGTATTCATCTTTATTTACAACAAAATATATTTGTTCACCTAGGTTCTTTAGTACATGTTGATCATCACTCCAACAGTTGCAAATAAAAAAAAGAATCATAAATGAAACTTATTTAGCAAAACAAAGTAAAATAGAAGAACTTAATAGTTAGCAAAGACAAAATATTACACAGCTAAGATAATAAATCGTAAATCTGTTGCAGCTAAGACAAAATATTAGTTAAACAAATCTTTTGCAGAACATGAGTTATGTCTGCAACATGAAATATTAGTAAACAAATCTGTCATAACCCATACCTGAGTTATGTCTGCCTTATTTAAATCTGTATTTGCATAAAATAAAATGATTGTTCCACAAGCTATTTCTATTCATCATAATTTTTTCACTGGAAGTTTGGTACACAAAGAAGAAGGGTAAGGTGTCACGCCCCAACCCCGGGGACAATACCGACACTTAACCGAGTGAACCCAGTCATGTTTAGCCCTTCCTACCCAACTCATTTACTCCTCTAATTTATAGCATACATTATTTACTGAGTTAACAGGAGATAAATCTAAAGCCTACATTAAGTCCATTTTTCCTTTTTACACCGCTATCAACGTTAGGCTTTCAGAAACACACATACTAATTACAATAGTTAAGAAATGGGATCACAGTTACGAGTTAATCCGACCACTACCCAAAATATACACAACCCACATAAGTGTCTACGGAGCCTCTAAAAGTACGGAAGATGAACATAGAGCTGCCGGCGACAAGGCCCCGGCTATACCTCAATAGGAACAACATGTACAAAAGAGAGAAACATATATATCTACATACGACCCCGGGAGGAAATGGGGCTCACCAGAACTGCTGAAAAGAGGAGGAGAGGGCACCACTATCGATGATCAACGCTGCCAGCTACTGAACCACCTACGTCCATAAGAAGATGTAGCGCCGCCGACAAAAGGGGCGTTAGTACCTTGAATAGTACTAGTATGTATAAACAAACTCTAATTTAGATAGAATAAACGTCAAACAGGCAATGATACAAATAGAAACTTCATATAAAAATTCACCGAAGTAGGGGAAAAGCACAATTAAGGATCACCATGTTTTCTTATCCCATTTTGCCATCTTTTGGTTAATAGTCTTTTAAACCCAACTGTTATTATTATTACTAAACCACCGTGTCGTCGTCACACGGAGTCCGATCTCTGCCCGATCGGCTAAGCCATCCTAAGTGAGACATCAATATACCACCGTGTCATTATTACACGGAGTCCAATCTCCGCCCGATCGGCTAAGCCATCTCATTTGAAGCAGTGGGACATCATCATTATCATACTTTCATTATTACCACCGTGTCGTTATCACACGGAGTTCGATATCCGCCTGATCGGCTAAGCCATCCCACTTGGAGCAATGAGACATCATCAATATCATACTTTCATAATTACCACCATGTGTACATCATGGAGTCCGATCTCCGCCCGATCATCTAAGCCATCTTACTCTAGGACATAACATTTCATCTTTAAATCTCTTAGTTCACATTTCATATCATTTCAATCTTTCGATTCACATCTCATATCATTTCAATCTTTTGATTCACCTTTCTTCTCATCACTTAGTTTAAGTTCTTGACACTTGGGCATATTTAACCTTTTTTAGGTTACATTCCTCTCTTCAACCATATCATATATTCATCATTTACATCGACCAAAACCATCACGTAAGAGGATTCGTACACATAGTAAAAGAAGGAGCATAATGATCACAATTCATACACTCAAATATCATAATGACATGGTAGTAACATAGAATGGCATAGAAGCAAGAATTTCTAAATTTAGCACATAGAAACCAAAGAATCAAAACGAGGGGATCCATACCATACATTTTGGCACCAACGAGTTTATTCTATGAAGCTTAGAGTTAGTCATACATACCTCGATTTGGGGGTTTTCCTAAATTTCTACCACAATTCACCGGACCCTTTTAGCACCTTCAATCTAGTTCACAATGTGGCACAACTGAATTTAGAATTAGGAATAATGATCATGTCTTGAGCTCACTTGAGCATTTTATCAAACATCAGGTGTTCATATAGATTGAATGACCCCCTTTTTAGTGAATGGTTACCCTACCCCGTCCCTTTTTACTAGATTAGGATTATATGATTACATGCATGCAAGGTTCCTATCCCCATTCCTATGAACTCACCTGTCCATGGTCCATCTTAACAAAATCTGGAAATTAAGGTTGGTGGGGGTAGAAGCTTACCTCTTAGAGTGAAGAATTTGGTGTCCTATTTGATTAATTCCAAACTTGAGTGGTGATGTAGGATCAATTTGATGGAAATTGGGGCGTTCTCTCTTGAACTCTCCCTTTCCTGTCATGACCCAATTCTCCTTCCGACTGGGTCTCGTGACGGCACCTAGTCTAGATGACTAGGTAAGCCTATACCTTAAGCAAAATTTAGATAAAACAGGTAAAATAACAGTAAGTGAAATAAAGCATAGTAAAGTCGACGCCACTCGGCATTAACAGTTACTTTACCCAGAACCCGAAAAATCACAATACATCACAAGCTACTCTACTGCTCAATATGTACAACTAGATAGAAAAGACCGTACAGTTTCATCTACAAGTACTACAACTTCAAGATAGGAAGGGGACTCGGAGATTTGCAGATGCTGCAGGTTATACCTCGAGTCTCCTGATAATGCTGCTGCTGGCTAGCTGAGATACTGCGTACTAGGACCTGGATCTGCACATGGGGAAAACATGCGCAGAAGAGCGTGAGTACTCCACATTCGGTACCTAGTAAGTGCCAAGCCTAACCCTAGTCAAGTAGTGACGAGGTCAGGTAGAGGCCCTACTGAGGTTTGCAAAGTAACAAATATAGAGAACAAGTAAGTAAAGCAGGTGATAATCGACAGGAATTATGAGTAAAGGCTAGCAAGAAACGGTATAATCAAATGCTCGGATCAACGCAATATATATATATAAAGCTCTATAATAAAGTAAAGGTACAATGCAATGCAATATAAGGGAAATGCTCAGGTATCTGCCCGCAATCCCTATGTATGCAATGCAGTATGAGGGAAAGGCTCAGGCCTATGCCCGCAATCCCTATGTATGCAATGCAGTATGAGGGAAAGGCTCAGGTCTATGCCCGCAATCCCTGTATGCAATGCAGAATGAGGGAAAGGCTCAGGTCTATGCCCGCAATCCCTGTATTTATACATAATGTAAAGTAAATCTCCAATATAACGTAGTCTAAGTGTTTGAGGAAAAATCAGTTGGAAATCTCGAAGAAAAATCATTAAATCAGTTTCAAAGAATAATAACGATTGGAAAATCAGTTAGAAATCAATTTACCATGATAAATCTTAAGTTATTATGCAATTTAAATGATAACAGTAATAATAAAGTTGAAAAGAGAGCATTATGTCGAAAGAAATAAGGAACTTCAGTGAAAATATCCCGTGCACACGCTCGTCACCTCACTACTCGGGGTTTTTATAGCAAAAACCAGTAAAAATGCCTAAGGGAAATTCCCCAACACAGAGTTAGGCAAGCCACTTACCTCAACTGTTCAAATCAACCGCTAATCACTCTCTTGCCACGAGTATTCAACTCTGGGTGGCCCAAATCTATTCAATTCGATGGGATAACGTAAATATAAACTCAAGAAATCGAAATAACTAATTAATTCAGAACTAATACGCGAAATTAGAAAATTTGACCAAAACGCCCCTCGGGACCACTTCTCGGAATCGGGAAGAATTTATATTTTCTGAACCCTTGTTCGCTCACGAGTCTAACCATATGAAAATCTCTAAAATCAGAGGTCAAACACCGAATCGAAACCCCAAAAATCTGTCTAGGAAGTTTCTTTCAATTTTCCCCAATTTCAACTCAAAACTCTCGAATTTAAGGGTGGAATTTAAGATTAGGAACATGGGAATTAACCTATGGTGTATAGTAATCACTTACCTCGATTACCCAGGTGAAAATCCTCTCAAAGATCGCCTCTCCCGAGCTCCCAAGACTCAAAAATGGTGAAATAACATAACCCTCGGATTTTTGGAATAAGAACAGGGATTTCCGCGCCTGCGGTCCCTTTCACTGCACCTGCGGTACCGCACATGCGGAAAAAGGCATCGCAGGTGCGGGTTTCACTTAAGCTGGACAGAGGTCGCGCCTGCGGGCCTTTTGTCGCTGGTGCGGCTCCGCGCCTGTGGAAACCCAATCGCACATGCGGAGACTGGGAAGGCCTGGCCCAACCTCGCACCTGCGGATAGGGGGCTGCTCTTGCGATCTCGCACCTGTGCAATTTCCATCGCAGGTGCGGAAACACCAGAAGGAGCCTGGTTCAGCAATTTACCAAGTCCAAAATTCTCCCGTTAAGCATCTGGAACAACCCCGAGGCCCCCGGGACCTCAACCAAAACCAGCAACTGACCCCAATACCTCATTCCAACTTAGCCTTAAAAACATGTCCCATAACATCAAAATACCAAAAAATGCATAGATTCAAGCCTAAGAATCATAGGGATTTTCAAGAATTCACCCCCGATGTCGAACCACGTCTAAACGCGTCCGAATGACCTCAAATTTTGAACACAAGTCATAAATGAAATTCCGGACCTGCTGTCACTTTCGGAATTCCATTCCGAGTCTGATATCAAAATCTCACCTATCGGCCGAAATCGCTGAAATTCTAACTTTCGCCAATTCAAACCTAAATCTACGTCTGGCCTCAAAAACACATTACGAACACGCTCCCAACCCCAAAATCACTCAACGGAGCTAACGGAGTCAACGGATTTCCATTCCGGATCCGTCTTCACCCAGCTCCCGTTCCGGCCCAATTTCTAAGGTTAAAGCTCACCTTAAAGGACTATATGTCAAAAAACACTCCATGTTTCATCACTCAACGCTCCGACTCGTTACATTAACCTAATAAGACATGGGAGGAACAATTATGAGGGGATCGGGACGCTAACTCTCCAAAACGACCAGCCAGGTCGTTACATTTTCTCACTCTAAACTTATCAGGAAAATATGTAAGAGATGGGGGATGGGTGTTGAATAGGTCTGGGGGTCGAGTTTTAAAAATGAGAAAATAGGAGCCCCGGTGCAGTTTTGCGAACCGAAATGCAATCGCATTTCAGTTAAGCGGTCCGCAAACCTGCCGCAGAATTGGTCTCAACTGGGCGAAAAAGAAAAGGAAACTACCTAGGTGTGCGACAACTATGTGGTCCGCATACCTGTTATGCGATCGCATAGTGCACCGCATAACTCCCTCCGCAAAAATCAAGCGCAAATATGCTATGAACTATGTGGCCCGCATACTCAAAATGCGATCGCATTTTGGGCCGCATGGTTGCCCTCAAAATGGACAGCAAACTGTCCAACTATGCGACCACTATGCTATCGAATATCAGGTATGCGGGCCGCATGGTTGCCCTCAAAATGGACAGCAAACTGTCCAACTATGCGACCACTATGCGGTCCGCATACCTGATATTCGATAGCATAGTGGACCGCAGATCTGCCTAAACTCGCAAAATCTCATCCTCTAAGTCTGGGGATACTTTTCACTCCAAAATGGTCTGAATCAAGAATTTCTATGGCTATTTCAATATAGGGATCTATTCGGGAATCGCTTTTGGTTTAAAAATTCTACGGGCCTTTACATAAGGCAGACATCATCTATTCTTGCATTTCTTTGCAGGAGCCATCATTAGTCTTATAAAATCCAACAAAAGCTATCTTTTTCTGCTGATTTTGAAGTGCTGCTTTTTATTCGTCTTCTTTATTTTTATAAGACACAAAATTAAGACTAGCTTGTAGAAAAGCGTTGTCTATTCTCGCTCTTAGGACACACTTTAAATCTGTACTGGAAACATCATTCATTGTTTTAGTCTGTGTTGTTGCATTGGTTGTCAAAACGTTAAACTGAAAGATTCAGGATCATGGATTATGTTGGAAGTTGGAAAAATGAATCCGAGTTACAGTGTTAAAAGCTTCGTTTCTTCTCTTTACATCTATGATTTAACTCGACAAGAGACCTGTCACGACCCAAAATCTATAGGTCGTGATGACGCCGTACACCATTATCAGGCAAGCCCCCTCTCCATAAGTTAAAATACCTTCTTGTTTAACATTTTCGAAATCGTTGCCTTTTTTGCATTTCATAATCAAAATGAATAAATTTTCATTAATTAAACACGATAGGAAATCAACTTAGTTTAACAAGATAAATTTCATCACATCCCCAGAACCCGGTGACACAAGTACATGAGCAACTTCTAAGAACTTATACAATTATACAACGCTTGTCCGAGGAACAAATTGGACAAAAACTATAAAGATAAAATGTAAATACATAGAAGGGGGACTCTGCCAGCTGCGGAACGCCTCCGGACGGATGCAGCCCAAATAAGTCTCCAAATCAATCCCTGTACGATAAAGGTACATGTGCAACAAAATGCACAACAAGTGTAGTATGAGTACATAAACATATATGTACCCAGTGAGTATCCCGTCTAATCTCGAACAAGTAGTGACGAGAGGTCGACTTGACACACACTAAGGTCCAACGATATAAGTAGGACAGAATATGATGAAAGAGGTAGGCATGTGAAGGCAGTTAAACAACATATATATATATATATATATATATATATATATATATATATATATATATAAGGCACTGAAATCCGAGTAATTTCTGAAAATAAGTAAATAAGCAATTTCTTATTCATTTCTTCCCTCAAATATCAGCCAAGTCCTTATCCATGAAACCATGTTATCACTTTACGTCCTTAAATCAATTTAACAATTTAAGTCACAAGTGGTATACCATATATATATATATGTATATATATATATATATATGTATATATATATATATATATATATATGCCGAGGGTTGTTCGCCCCGAACCAACAATAAAATAAACTGTGCATTGCCGAGGATCGAACGACCCGTCCCATAAGTGCATTCGTTCAAATTAATTATAAAGCTTCCCTCGATCGCAAATCATACCTGCGACTCGAGTGCCAACTCTTACATATACTGAATTATCATAAAGCTTCCCTCTATCGCGAATCATACCTGCGACTCGAGTGCTGACTCTTATATATACTGAATTATCATAAAGCTTCCCTCGATTGCAAATCATACCTGCGACTCGAGTGCTGACTCTTATATATACTGAATTATCATAAAGCTTCCCTCGATTGCAAATCATACCTGCGACTCGAGTGCTGACTCTTACATTTACTGAATTATCATAAAGCTTCCCTCGATCGCGAATCATACCTGCGACTCGAGTGCTGACTCTTATATATACTGAATTATCACAAAGCTTCCCTCGATCGCGAATCATACCCGCGACTCGAGTGCTGACTCTTATATTTATATATATACCGAATTATTCATAAGCTCAGTAGAGGCTATACTTTTAACAAGGATTAATTCACTGGAAGTTCAGAGGCAACTTTCCACCATTTTCATGCTAGTTTGAAGCTAATAAGGAATTCGAAGTACGCCTAAGATACACATAAGGCACATAAGAGCATGTTGTGGCCCTAAAATAAACTGACATGGCACAATTCCTTTTTATATTACTTTCCGTAAAACAATTCCTTTCGTATTATTTAAATTCCATAAAACTCAGAGAAACATAACTACGTATAGCAGGATTTCATAACATATAGTTCGTCACAAGAAGAACACATGGCATGATGTGGGGCCTAACTACCCGTACATAACAATAATAGCCGCTACGTACGTACTCTCGTCACTTGGTACATACGTAGCCCCCACAAACAATTACACACATCATATAGAACACCTACGGGGCAATTTCCTCTTACAAGGTTAGAAAGGAGACTTATCTCGTGTCGAACCTACTTCCCTGGTCAACAATGCGCCCGAAACTTCAAACTCGTCTCCCAATGACTCGAAACTAGCCACAAGTTACTTAATTATATCAATAAATGCTAAATGAATCAATTCTAATGCATGGAAGTGAGTTTTCTAAAGTCTTTCCCCAAAATTCAAATATCGAACCCGGGCCCGCTCGGTCCAAACCCAAAATTCGGACCAAAACCCGATTACCCGTTCGCCCCCGAGCCCGGATATATAAATGGTTTTGGAATCCAACCTCAATTTGGGGTCTAAATTCAAAATTTTTAATATTCTTAGGTTTTACCCAAAATTCCCAATTGCACCATGAAAACCCTAGATTCTAGAATAAAATCTTGTAAAAAGAAGTTAAGGAATGAAGAAAATGAGTTAGAAATCACTTACCAACGTTTTGGAGAAGAAAGAGTGTTTGGGAAATTGCCTCTTATGTCTTTGGGGTCTTGAAAAATGAAAAATAACTGAAAATAACACTTATTTACACCCCTCTCAGGTCCCCCACCGCGGTCAGCGAAAAAGGGACCGCGGCCGCGCTAGCAAGGTCAAGAAAAGCTGAAGAAAACCAAGAAACATGACTGTAGTAACATACTTTAGTATTTTGACCATAACGTTCTCTACAGATGTCCAAATTACGATATCCTTATCTTTTTAGAAACTAGACACAAAGGGCTACAACTTCCGTTTTTGAATCATCTCACAATTCCTTGTAGATCAAAAGATATAAGCCTACGAAGTCGGACCAGTGACCCAGCCCCTCCACCGCGGACCGCGAAAAAAGGACCGTTGTGGTGGGTTCAGAGAATTGACCCCTCTGACATGCAACAACTATATTTTAGCTTAAAGACACCACGTGACCTACCCGGAACCCACCCGAGCCCTCGGAACTTCAAACCGAGCGTTCCAACCAGTTCCAAATCATCCCACGGACTTGCTCGAGCCTTCGGAACACCCAAAACAACGCTAAAACTCAGAATCACACCTCAAAACCCCTAGAATCAAACTTAAGAACTTTAAGTTCTTGAATTTTGCTAACAATGCGCCAAACCGACCTATACTACTTGGAATGACACCAAATTTTGTAAGCAAGCCATATTTGACATTACGGACCTGCTCAAACTTCCGGAATCGCATTCCGACCCCGCTATCAAAATTTTCACTTCCGGTCGGATTCTTCAAAAACCTTCAAATTTCAATCTTTAGCCAAATGACTTCAAAATGACCTCCGGACATTCGAATTCACTTTCGATCGCGCTCCCAACTCTAGAATCACCACACGGAGCTATTCCCGGACTTGGAATCCCAAACGGACATCTATAACACTGAAATGCCTTCTAACCCAAACTTATAAAATTTCTTCTAAAATGCTATCTTCCGCAATATACGCCAAAACGCTCCCAGATCATCCAAAACCCGATCCGGACATACGCCCAAGTCCAAAATCATCATACGAACCTGCTGGAACCTTCAGATCCTGATTCCGATGTCGTTTACTCCAAATTCCAATCTTAGTCGATTCTCCCAACTTAAGACTTCCGAAATGAGAATGTTTCTTCCGATTTAACACCGAATTTCAACTCCGATCATACGCACAAGTCAAAATACCTGAACTGAAGCTGTTCATGACTTCCAACCACTGAACAACGCGCTGGAGCTCAAAACGACAGGTCGGGTCGTTACAAGACCTTACCATGTCCCTCATCGCAGGCCTGACATTTTCCTCGAGTTGAGCACATTGAAGCGCCAGATCCACTATTTTCAGGGATTTCCATTGTAAAATCAGCAGAAAATAGAAGTCTTGGATAATAAACACCCAAAAGACTACATCGGACACTTGAAACACGTATGAATTAGAACCTTTTTTCCAAGACTACAACGTGAATTAAAAACATAACCCAAAAGGCTACAACATGAATTAAGAACCTTTTTGCCAATAACTAAAAAACACAATATAAACCTATAGCAATGGTAATAAAAACAATAAAAATGGCCAAACAATAGAGAGAAAATTATCAAGTTATGGTGATTTTGGGCTTCTCTGATTCGAGCACAACTATGATTTTAGAATTTGGGCACTTGGGGCAGGCTAGCAACTATCCTTGATGAAGTGGGTATCTGAGTTCATTGCATTTGTAACCGACGAAGCTTCGGAGAAGTGACGGAAAGACCGACAAAAAAATGGTGAACGGTGACCACGTTTTTGGCTTTGGGAACTCTAGGGTTTGATTATTATTGTGGTCCAATGAAGAGGTATATGCATAGATATAGAGAGAGTGAAAGTGACAAAGTAAATCTGAAAGATTTGGAAGAAATTCGGCCAAGAGAGGATTTAGGAGATGGATTCTTGAATACAAGGCAAAAGGAAAAGAGAGGGGAGTTTGGATGTATCGAATGTGTTCGACTAAAATTTACATTATTAAATTTTAAAATTAATTAAAATATAAAAAATGACAGGTAAGTTGGCGGGCTCACAATTTTTCAGCGGAAAAAATGAGGGGGGAATGAATAACCGTTCCCATAGAATTTTTTTTCCAAAAATTGTTGCCATATATATGTCTATTGGGACAGTTTAAAAATCTGTTGCGAAGAAAACCTCTATGGCAACGGTTTTGTAACAATTGTAACAGTTTGATGGCTAAAGTGTGCTGATACCACCCAAATTCTATTGTGACGGTTACAACCGTTACTATCTCCGTTCTATGGCAATGGTTCACAAACCGTTGCTGATAAGTCGGAGAATTATGGCACATTTAATATCAAATTGCCTAAATTATAGCTTGTTTCAAGAGCATTTACTTTGTATATTTATAGAATTTTGATGTTTTGCAGTGCATGAGGCTTAAACGCTCAAGAATACGGAAAAGATAACAAAAAGCAAAAAAATTGAAGAAAAAGCAGAATACGATCGCAGAAGGCACAAAGAGGAATCGCATAGCTGTTATGCGGACCGCAGATGGCTCAGATGGACTGCAGAACTCCACAGAAAGATTGGATAAATTCAAGAGCAAAAATGCGATTGACTATGCGATCGCATAACTCATCTGCGAGCCGCATAGTTGACCGCAGAACCTCTAGTACTTGAAGCCCATCTCGAGAATGCGAAGCAACTCTGCGGTCGCATATCAAGAATACGGACCGCAGAACACACAATGCGATGGGGAGCTGGAAACTAGGGTTTAAGTATGCGATGGCCATGTGAATAATGCGAACCGCATACCTGTTCTGCGACAGGAATGCGGTCGCAGAGCTAACCTGAAAGGGTAGTTTTGTCCGATTTTGACCCCAATTTTTGGCCCACTATAAATAGATTTATTTGGGTCTTGTGGGTAATTCTTGTCTGGTTTTATAGCAACACTACCTCCATTGAATATTCTTCACTTTTGGAAGCATTAAAGCAAAGGTTCTTGAGTTTTTGTAAGCTTTCATGACATTTAACACCTTTATGTTTTTGTCATTAAGTATGTGTAGCTAGCCTCAAATACTAAGGCTGTGGACCCAAAATGAGTGTTATGTATTTGGGTATTTAACATTGAATATATGTATAATGGGTTGTTGATATTTATTTACTCTTCATTTTTCATTTATTGTTAGTGGTTGTAAACATTAACAAATGCCATAAATTCTTTCTCAACTTGGAAAAGTGGGTTAGAATTGGTAAGAGTGAATACCAAAGACTCAAGGCTTTAAACCTTGTTTAATAGAATCACTTAGAAATAAGTGGGATTTATTTGGCATTAAGTGATTGGTCTTCATTGCAACTCTTTTGTATTTGGGAAAATCATAGAGAGGAAATACTACCCTATTATTGGAAAATATTGAGTAGTCATTTAGAAATCATTTGCATATCTAAGGACTTCCCATTAGAAATATATCATATTAATACCCATTAGCATTACACATCATTAAAAAGGAAACAACCTTGGTTTAGTCAATCCTATTAATTACAACTTTAATTAGTCGTCTTTGTTACTATCACAATTGCAATAGTACACTATCAATTCCTATACTCCTGTTACATTAACGTAACAGGGATAAGATTTGAGTTAAAAATCACACTATCAAAGTAATTTTTTCACGCCTATTCCCTGTGGGATTCGACCACAACCTTGTTGGGTTATTATATTTGACTTCGACCGCTTTACACTATTTTTAAGTGTAATTTGAGCGTATTAAATTTTGGGCCGTTGCCGGGGAATACGGTTTTGAAATTACTAGTTAGTGTGTACTTCACTCTCTATCTTTTTCTATTCCATCACACGTTTCTCGTTTTGTTTGGTGAACTAGGTGAAAATGGCCAACGTTGAGTATGATGAAGAGGAGAACCCGTTCGCCGACATCGATGAATATATTAACGACACCAACGCTATCCTCCCTCCGGTAGTTGATGCATCTACTTTCAAAGTGGATCATGGAATGATTCTATTGCTCAAGGCGGAAGGATTGTTCCATAATTCAACGGATGATGACCCGACGCAACACCTAAGGAACTTCTTGGGTGTATGCGCCATGCACAAACAAATCAATGTGACGGATGATGCTTTGAGGTTGCGTGTGTTCAAGTATTCATTGGCGGGAGAGGCAAGAAAGTGGCTTCACAACTTACCTCCTCATACCATCACTACATGGCCTGAGCTTGCCCGAGCCTTTTTGGCAAAGTGGTTCCCATATAGCAAGAAGTCGGAGCTTAGTGATACAATCTTTTTCTTTAAGCAAATGCCAGGGGAACACTTACATGAGGCATGGGAACGGTTCAAATTATACCTTGTGAGATCACTAAATCATGGGTTCCCAGAACGTATTTTGATGGAAAAGTTTTACATGGGTTTAGACCCGCTTTCCCAGTCAATTGCCAAGAATGCGCGGATGGGTCCTTCATGGACAAGACATTTGCTAGGATTACTCAAATTCTAGACAAGATGGTTAAGCACAATCAAGCTTGGCATTCGGAATATACAAGTGGTGGGATCTCTTATGGTACTCATTCTCTTTCAAACATGATAAAGGAGAACAACGAGAGAGACCAAGTGATTGCCGGTCTTGCCACGAACATTGATGTATTGACAAAGATATTCACGGAAAGTCAAACAAAAAAGGTGAATATGGTGGAAGACACACAATCAATGGGGAATCAAGATTTTGAAGAAGCAAATTATGTCAAAAACTCTCAAGGTGGTTATCGCCAACAAAGAAATTGGAGGCCAAACCCGCAAGGGCAAGGCCAACAAAATTGGCGCAATGAGCAAAGTGGCCAAGGAACTTGGAACAACAACAACAATAATTATTCCAATAGAAGTTCCAATCCTTATGTACCACTACGAGGGCAATATTCCAACTCTTCACAATACAAGGAGGGGCCATCAAATGAATCCAAAATGGAGGGGATGCTAGAGCAAATTTTGCAAAATCAAGAGAAAAGTGATGCAACAATGAGGAACATGTCCGAGGTGGTGGGTTCACACACCGCTTCGATTCAAAAATTTGAAATGCAAATGAGAGATCTATCAAGAGAACAAATTCCCAAGCAAAAAGGCACTCTTTCGAGTGACACGGTGGTCAACCCAAAAAGCGGCCCAAATGAGTCGACATCTCATTGCATGGCCATCAAAACGAGAAGTGGTAAGCTGCTCCAAAATGAGAGTGAGAAAGTGATTGATGTTGAGAACATTGATCAAGAAATGGAAGCACGAAGTGATTTGCCGGTTGTAGTGGAAGTTGAGGAGGCCCCCCAAGAAGTAGAGATTCAAAGAGAAAAAAATGGAGAGGCAACGGAAAAGGTGAAGGAGACCCCAAAAGCTCCTCCACCAATTCCTAGACCTAATCCTCCATTTCCTCAAAGGCTTATACGAAGGGTGGATGATGGAAAGTTTGAAAAATTCTATGACATCTTGAAAAAATTGTCGGTGAACATCCCATTCTTGGAGGCTTTCCAAGAGATGCGGGGTTTGCCAAGTATTTGAAAGAGTTGATGACAAAGAAGAGAACAACAAAGAATGAGGTGGTAAATTTGACTCATCGGGTAAGCTCGATAATTGCTACATCAACCGTGGAGAAAAAGGGAGACCCGGGGGCTTTTACTGTCCCATGCACCATTGGGTTGAGAGAGTTTGCTAGAGAACTGTGTGACAATGGTGCTAGTACAAATTTGATGCCTCTTGATATCTACAAGCAAGCGGGATTGGGGTTGCCAAGACCAACTAGCATGCGTTTACAAATGGTTGATCGATCAATTAAGAAACCCGTGGGCATTCTTGATGATGTTTCAGTGAGGGTGGGGAAGTTCCTCCTCCCAGCCGATTTTGTCATCTTGGATTGTGCGGTAGACAAAGAGATTCCTATCATTCTAGGAAGACCATTCCTTGCAATGGGAAGAGCATTAATGAACTTGGAACGACATGAAATCAAATTCCGAGTGAATGATGAAGAAGTCACATTCCAAGCAAGCAAGGGTTTGAAATTGCCAGGCGCATACGAGGGAATCTGTGTAATTGATGTTGTTGATGAGGTGGAAGATGCCGTTGAGATGAAAATGGAAGAAGAAGGCCTCGGCGAGGCATTGGCAGAAATTTTGGTGAACTTTGATGATGAAAACATTGAGGGGTATGTGGAGATAGTCAACGCATTGGAAGGGCGTGGATCTTATACATATGCACCAAGGAAGCTTTCTCTTGACTTAGAGAATCGAGCAACCCCTCCCGCAAATCCTTCAATCATGGAGCCACCACACCTTGAGCTAAAACCACTTCCATCACACTTGAGGTACAAATTTCTTGGCTCTAATAATACTTTACCGGTAATCGTTTCTTCTTTGTTGAATGATGTGCAGGTTGATGAATTGTTAAATGTCTTGCGGGAGCACCGACAAGCACTTGGATGGACAATAGCAGACATCCGAGGAATCCCCGCCGTAATATGCGAGCACAAAATTCAATTGGAAGAAGGGAGTAAACCAAGTGTGGAGCATCAAAGAATATTAAGTCCTTTGATGCAAGAGGTGGTCAAGAAGGAGATAATCAAATGGTTGGATGTCGGGGTTGTCTACCCCATTGCGGATAGTTAGTGGGTGAGTCCGGTCCAATGTGTGCCAAAGAAGGTAGGCATGACAGTGATTCACAATGAGAAGAATGAACTTATCCCTACTTGGACGGTCACCGGATGGAGAGTATGCATGGATTACCGGAAGCTTAACAATGCTACTTGCAAGGATCATTTCCCTATGCCTTTTATTGATGAAATGCTTGATCAGCTAGTGGGACAATCTTTCTATTGCTTCCTTGATGGGTATTCTGGCTACAATCAAATCAACATAGCCTTGGAAGATCAAGAGAAAACCACCTTCACTTGCCCATACGGCACATTTTCTTTTAGTCGGATGCCCTTTGGGTTGTGCAATGCTCCGGCCACATTTCAACGATGTATGATGTCCATCTTCTCCGATATGGTGGAGGACTTCTTGGAATTTTTCATGGATGATTTCTTGGTGGTTGGTGATTCTTTCAAGCATTGTTGACAACCTCCGACAAGTGCTAAAACGGTGTGAGGAAACCAATCTTGTGCTAAATTGGAAAACTGTCACTTCATGGTGGATGAAGGGATTGTGTTGGGGCACAAAATTTCAAAAAGGGGCATTGAGGTCAATCGAGCGAATATTGAGGTCATCTCCAAACTCCCTCCTCCAACTTCGGTAAAGGGCATCCGAAGCTTTCTTGGCCATGCTGGCTTTTATCGGCGCTTTATCAAGGACTTTTCAAAAATTGCAAACCCTATGTGCAAACTCCTTGAAAAAGACACCAAGTTCGTGTTCGATGATGAATGCCACAAAGCATTTGAGGAGCTTAAAGAAAAGCTCACCACAGCCCCCACTATTGTCACACCGGATTGGTCTCCCCCATTTGAGCTTATGTGTGACGCCAATGGTGTAGCTATTGGAGCGGTTTTGGGTCAAAGGCACAACAAAGTTCTCCACCCAATCTATTACGCAAGAAAAACTCTCAACGGTGCCCGAATTAACTACACAGTGGCTGAGCAAGAACTCCTTGCTATTGTATATGCTTTTGAGAAATTTCGAGCTTATCTTTTGGGATCCAAGGTGGTGGTCTACACAGATCATGCTGCCCTTCGCTACCTTATGGCGAAGAAAGATGCCAAGCCAAGGTTAATCCAGTGGGTCCTTCTATTTCAAGAATTTGACTTTGAAGTCAAAGACCAGAAAGGCACTGAAAATCAAGTTGTAGACCACCTCTCTCGAATTGAAGAAAACGGGCGCCCGAAAGATGGTCTAGATATCGATGATGCCTTCCCTGATGAGCATATTCTGGCATTATCTTCTTCCTCACCTCCTTAGTATGCCTATATTGCAAATTATTTGGTGAGTGAGATCATTCCATATGGCTTGGAAGAATATCAGAAGAAAACGTTTTTGAGGGGCTACCGTCAATACTATTGGGAGGAACCATTCTTGTTCCGCATCTGTGCGGACAACATTATCAGAAGATGTGTCCCAGAAGAAGAGGTAACGCCAATTCTAAAGGCATGTCATGACTCTCCGGTGGGGGGTCATCATGGAGGAAATCGGACGGCGGCAAAAGTGCTTGATTGTGGATACGATTGGCCATCTCTCTATCATGACGCTAATCAAATGGTCAAAGCTTGTGACCAATGCCAATGACAAGGATCAATCTCCAAGAGACACTAAATGCCAATGAACTTTGTGTTGGAGGTTGAGATCTTTGACGTATGGGGCATCGACTTCATATGACCCTTTGTAAGTTCTTGTGGGATGCAGTACATTCTGGTAGATTTGGACTATGTGTCCAAGTGGGTTGAAGTTGTTGCCTTGCCAAACAATGAGGCTAGGAGTGTGACCGCATTCTTGAAAAGAAACATATTCACACGGTTCGGCACTCCTAGAGCAATTCTCAGCGACGGTGGTTCTCACTTTTGTAACAAGGCTTTCAATGGGCTATTGGAGAAGTATGGTGTCAAGAACAAGGTGGCGACGCCTTATCATCCCCAGTCGAGTGTCCAAGTAGAAGTTTCCAACCGGGAGATTAAAAACATCCTAGCAAAAATAGTTAATGCAAACCGGACTGACTGGTCAAGGAAGCTGGATGATGCATTATGGGCCTACCGAACATCATACAAAACTCCCATAGGTACTTCTCCTTACAGGCTGGTGTTCGGAAAAGCATGTCATCTACCCGTGGAGCTTGAGCACAAAGCCATGTGGGCACTCAAGAAATTGAACCTGGATTGGAATGAAGCTGCAAATTTGAGGCTCAATCAACTCAATGAAATGGAGGAATTCCGTTTCCATGCTTATGAGAGCGCATCTATGTATAAAGAAAGAATGAAGGTCGTCCATGACAAGAAGATCTTGAAACGGGAGTTCCACACTGGTGACTTGGTGTTACTCTTCAACGACTCAAACTCTTCCCGGGAAAACTCAAATCCAAATGGTCTAGTCCTTTCAAAGTGGTGAATGTCTCTCCATTTGGTGCTGTGGAACTAGCAACTGAGGACAGACTTCGTACGTTCAAAGTCAATGGCCAACGCATAAAACACTACTTAGGTACAAATAGCGAGAGGCATGTTGTAGAGAAATTGGCTCTCAAGGATGGTCCTTGCCCCACTGATGAATGACTCCAAGGGAATACCAACTTTGTCGTGCCGCGACGTTAAATCAAACGCTTCATAGGAGGAAACCCATGTGTGTTAACAGTATTTTGGCTTTTTCATTTTTGTTTTTTTTAATAAATATGGTTCTTTGAGAAATTTACAGGGTGTGTGAGTGCATGTGTTTCAAAGGAACACAGAAACAGGGTAGAATTGCAGTAGAAGGGCAAGCGAGGAAAATTTGGCCAGTCTGCGACGCATATGCGATCGCATTTCATCTCTGCGGTCTGCATTGTGGTCGTAGACGTAGGCAAATTGTTTAGGAAGAATTCATGTCAACTCTACGATGCTAAGGTGCACTATGTGAACCGCATTTGTTGCATGCGATCGCATATGGCACCGCACTTTGAACTCCGAAAAGATAATGAATAGACCCCCGCATAACGGATATGCGGTCGCATATCACATTATGCGGTCCCACACTCACCTCAGATCCAGGTAAGTACTTCACCCACCATCGTTCTTACTTTAAAGACAACAAAACAAATTATAAACAAAAAGACAAAAAAACAAAAAAACAACAGCAGACAAAAGAGTAACGATTGAAGTAGTGTATTCTTCAAGGATTAACATTCCATCTTTGTGCATTTCACTACTCATCTGGTAGGTATCCTCCCCATCTTCTCCATTCCTTGTTCATTTATGTTCTATTGATCCTTAGTTATTTATCTGTATGTGAATTAAAGTTCTGATTTTTCGTGTTCTCTTCTGTGTTTTTCCATCTGGGTCTGAGTGTGATAGTAAAAGGGAGGGGGAAAGGGTAGATTTTAATTGAAAATCAGGCTTGGGAAGTTGGGAATCAAAAATACGCCATGGTTAGGGCTCAGACATTGAATTTGAAGGATTCTCTGGTCCGCATTTTGACTATGTGGACCGCATTTGTGTCGCAGATTGAGCCCTAGGTCCGGTGAGGAAGACAGACTATGTGACGCATCTGCGATCGCATAGTCGAAATGCGGATCGCATTTGCATCGCATTCTTGCCCCCTTAGTGCGTGTATGGGGCACTTCGTCAGTAGTGGTTTGTTTAGCAAGCAGTCTTATTGCTTGAAAGCACACACAACACACAGTAGGAGAGTTCGAGTGTGAAAGCAGTGTACAGATGAGTTAGGTTCTTTACGCAAAGAAGCAAGGCGAAAAGAGCACACGAAGATTATAAATAATATGTTAAAATTGAATCATCGACAAGATATTTATCAGATAGATTTTATTATGGGATACAATCGAAGGGCTCATAAAATTCAAAACTTGAGAAGTAAGGGAATATCGATGGCCTTTGTTGAACAGAGAGCGAACGGACGACAAGTGACTTTGATCTCTTGGTGGCCTTTACTTCGGCTACTAATAAGGGGGTTGGGGTTTACAAATCAGTGGTGTAGTGATCCATCCACTAAGTACCATCACTAGCGCACTACCCTCCCCGTCCCTCCGGACCGATCGGAACAGACCAACCACATATGATTCAGCTCTATCTAGGGCCTCGAAATGGAGCATCCATAAAGTACGAGTTTTTCTCTCATAAGTATAGATGAAGGAGCTGCTTGGACTTTCCCCCACTTTCTAACCGGATTGAAATCGTGAGATAGTTCGGTTCTCTAGACCCATTTACCGCCCTGGAGAAGGGTCGCGGTGTTGAAATTGTTGAATCGGAGAAATGAATTGGAAAGGAGTGGAACGAAAGCAGACTAGTGAAGACCAAAAGAGACAGGCTTATGACTAAACACTACCCGGAATGAAGCCCAATCGATTCAAATCGTTCAATCGAACTATAGAAACCTCCACGAACAATCGTCATTTTTTAATGGTTTGTCCGCTTCTCACAGCTGCTCTTTCCACACCTCTGGATATCTGGTGCCAAATCGTCGCCCCTTTCCTTATTTATTTGATAATAGAGTTGGCTATCTTTGTGGCATCGATTGTACAAGTTCGTGAAGAGGGCTGGACGAGTGGAATGAGGGAAAGCGTCTCGATCGACAAAAAAGAAGAGTAGCCTCCCTAGAACCTGGTAAAGTCATTATCAATGAATTCCCGAGCTCCCCTGTCAAAGTCGACGTCTTAACCTGACTTCCTGAGCTCAGTTGATTCTTGAAGTAGTAGCTCTGGATCGAGAGCTGGATGCTTACCTTATTATTATGAAAAGGAGAAAGAGCTCTTTTTATATATGTTGAGGTGAATAAGGGGGGGTTTGCTGGCTTGCTGGCTAGCTCGTGCAATCAAGGAAAAATGCCTTCGCCTTCTTTTTTCAAAATGAAAAAGTAAACTACCTTAGTATCTCGAGCTACCAGCTTTATTAGATTTCATTCTTGTTGACTAATCCGAGTCCTTGAGAGCTTAGACGTCAGCGGGGAAGAACTCCGAATGAATTTCATTGGCTCCTTCTCTCTTGCCCTCTTGATGCTATCCAGTTGAAATGGTTGCTGGATTGCCCCTAGTTCGAGCTCTAAGTCAAGCATTCAGGCACCAAAGACCTCTGACTACGATCCTCACTCCTTCACCATCTAGCTTTGCAGCATACATCCAATTTCCACTTGCTTTAACATAAGAAAGAGAGGTAACTTTCGCCCAAACAAGATTTGTGAATTTGAAATGGACTTGCAACCGGAGGAGAACAGACCTCTGGGTCCCGAATTCCCCCACCGACTGAGTGATTCGATTTCCAAATCCAAGCTGGAACGTAGTCGCTATAGCGAAGCTATTGGCTTTCGCTTTGCTAAATCGGATCGGAGATGATTCGAGCGCCCATCCAAGCCTATTGCTTCTGGAACAGCAAAAAGAAAAGACTGACCGCTACTACTTTCACTACTACAGCTAGGGGCTCTTCCACTCAGATTCTTTCCTTCGCTTTAGGGAAGGTTAAAAGTGAAGCCGAACGAAGGAGAGTTAAGTTAATTGCTCATTCCCCGGCTACAGAGCATTCCACTATGCTTGATACATGCAATTGGACTTTGAGCTGCCTCCCATAGAACCTATTGCTCACCAGATCCTTTTTACAGAGGAAAGTATTCCCTATCTTAATTCCCTATATACGAGTCTCATTGAGAACGGGACCCAAGGGGAATACTTTATCCAAGTTATACAATTTATTCTAGGATAGTCTTTCTTTTTCTGATGGTTCCTGACGTACTGGAGTTATAACATTTGAGACTGGTAGAAAGAAAGGACAGGGGGCAGCCATGCATGGTACTTCTCGACCCTGTCTCCGAGGGACATTTGAACTAGCGACTCATGAATGCTGCCAGGTTGGACGAGCCAATAACTCGAAGGCGTTCGGTCTGTTTTTTGAGCAAGAATCACAGCCTTACCTTATAGGCAAGAGGATAGCAAGTTCCAAATTCTGTCTCGGTAGGACATGTATTTATATTACTATGAAATTCATAAATGAAGTAGTTAATGGTAGGGTTACCATTATCCTTTTTGTAGTGACGAATCTTGTATGTGTTCCTAAGAAAATGAATTTGTCCATTTTTCGGGGTCTCAAAGGGGCGTGGAAACGCATAAGAACTCTTGAATGGAAAAGAGATGTAACTCTAGTTCCTTCGGAAGCCTTAGTTTACAAGGAAGCTTTCTCGTACTTAGAAAAGGATGGTTCTAAAGTAGGTGTCAAGCTGAGAAAAGGCGGAGAATTTTTGAATTCAAGAAAAGAAAGGCATTGCCCAAGGTTCACTTTCATTGGTGCTTCCCCCTACACGTATATTGGAGCGAGAGCGGGCGCTAGATTCCTAAACAGGATTTTCTATGAGGTAGAGGCCCGGCCGTGCAAAGCAAGAGGAAATAGGTGTAGGCTTGATCAATAAAAGAAAGATAAGGGAAGTGTACAAGATTCCAATCGGGCTACCTCTGAAGGAAGATGGCGGCGAGGAAGGGTATATTTGCCTTCACCTAAATAAAGACAAAGCATTTTAGGAAGGTTGGCGCCTGGTGTCTAAACCGGAGACATCGCACCGGAATGCATCTCCCACCGCAGACAAGAATCCGAACTGAGGAAATTCAAAAACGAAAATAAAGTCTCTCGGGGAAAAGAAGTCAAATTCGCTATTTCCGACATCTACGGTAGTAGAGAAGGAGAGGCACTACTTATGAGAAAGAGAAGTTCTCTCTGTACTCGCTTCACGCGCTTGAATTATTATTCACGAATGAATTGGGAAAGCCAACAGAAAGATTCGATTCTGACTTCGTAGAGCCGGTGCTGTTGTTGCCTGCGCGTAGGTCCGTCCCCCACTCCCGTCCCGAGGCACTAAGAGGCTTTCCTCTCTCCGTATATTTTATGTTAGAAGGAAGGAAAAAGCTGACTGGTGCTTTGTTTAGGGACGGGAGCTACTCCTTCTTTTCCGAGTTTGCCTCCCAAGCAGAACAACCTCACTGTCTCCCGAAGCAACCTAGTCACAAATGCAGTTGGAGCTAGAGACGAGGATGGCACCTTTAATGCTTAGCCAGAATAGACCAAGCTAAACAAAGAGGAACCTATCCCAAGCGCGTCAGGAATAGAGGCCGTTAAGGATGTACTTGCTTTTCCTTTTTTTCGTCGAGATTGGGTTGGTGTTCAGTGTACCGCTTGTGACGCCTATGCTTTGCAAGCCTACATAGGGTACAAGATCGAAAAGAATGCATTGGATGGATGCCTGGGCATTGAGAAGGAAGGACGCTTTCAGAGGTGAAAGGCCATGGGGAGATACCTGGGGGGTTGCTCCGAGAAATCCTTTCTTTCTCGTCCACTCAAGGGGGTGCGGACACACCTGCGCGGATTACAGGTGACAGTTACAAGAATGGCGGGGAAGTTAACAGTACCCGACGACATTCAGGGATGCAAGAACTTTCCAACAGACCGGTTGCTGCTTCCACAGCTAAGAAGGCTTTATTGAAAGCTTTAAAAGAGTGGGAGAAAGGGGACGCATGAGCGTTGGATAATGGAAAGAAGGTAGAATTGCTCGTGACCTAGTGATCAATTCTTTTTCTTTTATATAGGTAGGGTTGGGTAGCGACTCTACTCCTTCTTTTCAAAGATGGGGCTGATGGGCCCCTGCTGAGATTCATTCCTCGTATCATCTAGGAGTGAATAGGGCTTACGGAACAACAACTGAATATCGACTTTTAGGGTCAAGATTCATGGTTAGGGAAGGATCAGGTCTTTTCGAGAGATTATTGACCCGCAAAAATAAGCTTTGTGACCGATTTCTTTTAGTCAGCTTCTTTTCCGTGCGTGATAGAGCACATTTCTATCTCTTACTATCAAAAAGAAGACTAGCTTTCCATTTAGGGTGGTATCTTCACTAACTCGATTCAAGAGCGACTCCCAGATAGAGAAGAAGATTGAATCTTTCTATCCGATATGAATCTTTTTTTTGAATTATAAAGAGCGGGGTCTTACTTATTCAGGGGGGACGAAAGACAAATAAAGGGATCAGGGGGCTTTACGATCGGGGACCGGCTTCGCGAGACCATTTCGGCCTATTCATGGCTAAGCTCTATTGGGCAGACAATTACCTTTCTTTAACTAGGTGAAAGAGCAAATCAGACATTTCATTTCTTATTATAAGAAATTTTAGTGTAACTCCCAAGCCGGCCTCTATTTTGCGACCAGTCTGCGATCGCAGACTCACCTCTGCGGTGGGTTCTGCGATCGCATATTACTCTTGCATTTTTTAACACAATTCTGCGATGACTATGTGAATCGCATAGTGGATATGCGATCGCATATGTCATCGCATTTTTGACTTTTCTTAAGCTATGAACACTTCTACGACGTGTCTGCGGTTCGCATTTTGGTTATGCGATCGCATACCTCGTCGCATAGTGGAAATTTTCTTTTATTTTATTTTTCTTTTCGTAAGTTCTTTTACTTTGTCCGCCCTTTCACTCACACATATTTTCTCTGTGCAGAAATGCCTCGCAAGAATACATCTTCCGCTACTAAGAGGGCCTCCTCAAGCGGGCAAGCACCTCCACCCAAACGTGCATGCCAAGCACCTCCACCCAAACGTGCACTCCAAGAACCTCCACAAGATATTGTTGAAAGTTCCTCCCAGTCTAATGAGGGGGATACTGAGCCTGAGTGGATTTGGCGGCTGAAGTGCGGAGGAAGCAGGGGGACGACTAACAGCTCTGTTTCCCTATTCCCCTATCTAGAGAGTTATATCGGGTGGGCATTAAAAAGAGACAGATCCTAACTGAAAAGAGGTTGAATCTAATTGTCCTTCAAGAACGATACCCCCATATTCTAGAAAACATCAGAACTAGAAAATGGGAGTGCTTCACTGAGCCACTCAGAGAATACAACGAAACTATGGTGAGGGAATTCTATGCCTCATATGGAGCCTCCTGGAATGCCCACCACAAACGGAACAAAATCTTCAGTGAGCAAGTTTTAGTTCGGGGAGTAGAAGTGGAGTGCCACTGAGAAGCCATCCATGCTCAATACTTTTCAACCACGTGCCCCAGCACGGCAGAGTACGATGCCAAATTAGCCAATAAAGATGGCGAACATGCTTGGGTTGCTTCTGTGATTGCAAGAGGGACCCCGGCCTGGATTGATTCTAGACACAAAATCTACAAGGAAGATCTCACAAGAGAAGGGAGATTCTGGCTCGCCTTCACCACTTCCCGGCTGATCCCCACCAGGAACGAGGCAAAGATAAGCATTGAGAAAGCTATTCTCATTTATTGTATTATGTCGGGGATCACCATTAATGTGAGTGACATCATCTTCCAAGAAATTGGAATCCGGGCATGGCAAAAACAGACTTCATTCCCATTTCCCTGCTTAATCACTACCTTATGCCGAGCCTCTAAGGTTCCTCTATTACCTGCATGTGACAAGAAAAGAGAAACTGACAAAGATATTAACATCACTCGTATTAGTGATGCGGGGCCCAGGGTAATAGCTGCTCCTCTAGAGATTCAGATTCCTACTTCTACTGAGGCAGAGCCCTCAGATTCTCAGACTCCTCGAGCATCCTCTACAGCAGAGCCATCCACCACTACTCCACAGCCCACTGCCCGTACCAGTGTTCCATCAGCTATTCCACTGCCTGTTCTCTCCCAGCTTGGTTTCCTAGCTCAGCACACCAATGCTAAGGTAGACAAACTCTTGAGAGAACTTCCCACATTGATCCGGCAGGCCCTCACGCCCATTCAGTCTTCAGTGACCGCTCTACAGGAGTAGCACGTGTTATACGAGGGTCGCCTCAAGGGACTTGAGGCCAGAATTAAGAAGGTCGAGCGCAGTGAGGTTGGGGACCTACTAGAGCTCTGGACCGATGTGTCCAATTTGAATACGGAGCTCCACAAGCTGCAGCACATGGAATTTTATTTCTAATCCTTCTTGCCAAAAGAAGGGGAGCAGGGAGAGGGCACCTCCGAGAATGGGCTAGGGCTTGATTTCTCCACTCTTATGACAACCCAGACAGCTCCTACACCAGTTGTTGTATCCTCTAGAGAGGATTTGGGACATTCTTCGGCGTCCGAGGGTGAGGAGTCAGAAGGGGAGTCTTCTTGGTCAGATGATGAGCAGGGCCTTCAGGAGAAGGGAAAGGGAGTTGCAATCACCACAGCTGCAGAGGCAGTAGAAGAGGAGCAGATACAGATTGCTATACAGCGCCCCTTGGTGGACAAAGTTGCCCCGGCGACAACATTAGTTATTCAGCAGTCAGCAGATGGGGCCAGCAGCTCTCAGGCTCTAGTGTCAGAGGTGGGGCATGAGGACACCCTTCCCATTGCAGCAGTCATTCCTCCAGCGGTATCTTCCGCAACTCCTCCGCCACCAGTTTATGTCATCCCTCCTGCAGCGACCTCAACTGACCCTGGCCCTTTGGCGGTTGAGGACCCCTATGCCACCCAGCTAACCACTGACTCCCGTAGTGCTTAGCGCGCCCCAGGGATCCCCTTACTCTGTTTTTATATTTCTTATGCATTGGGGGCAATGCATGCTTCTACGTTGGGGGTGGTGGCTAGGTAGCAACTTGGTATATGAACCCTTTTTGTGACAACTTGGATGATATTGTACTTTTGTTTTTTGTTTTATGTTATGTATTGAACTTGTGTTTTTGTTCTATCTATGTATGTTTTTACTGTTGTTTTTGTGTTGTGATATCTCCAAGTTGTCGATAAACCATTGTGGATGTGTCTTTTGCGTATTTCATCTCTTGTTCATAGTTTATAAAGAAAACAAAAAACAAAACAAGTAGTCAGTATGTAGGATTTTCCTTAGTGGTTAACAATGAATTCCCCTTGGTTTTTCTTTGCCAGGTTCTTTTCCAAGGGTGTAACAGTAGAACCATGGCACTAGAACGAAACGTATTGACCAGTTTAGTATAATTGCCTAGTCTCAAGCATGTGCGTCGGTAAATAATCCATACCCTTCCTTTATAAATAAAAAAAAATATTCGATCAATCTGTGAACTTGAGGCTCTCTTTTTGACTCTATGAGTACTTAGAATTATGCATGTAAATAATGAAAGCTTCGAAGTGTCAAGCCTTGACTCTTGAGCTAGAACTATGTTGAACCAAACAGTCATGTGCCGTATGTGTGAGTTTTTGTATCAATAATTCTTGTGTTTACTTCTGTCATCCCAGTTGGTTTTTCGATGCTAATAATAAGTACATTGAGTTGGAGAAATGACCTTAGGCATTCTTTGTGATAGCGGGAAACCCAGTAAACCTTTCAAGCTACCAAATGTGTTCATGAGTATCACTAGTTACCCATTTGAGCCTTTAGCCTTTTTTGTTGGATGCCTCATTACAAGCCTTTCCCGTTTTTGCAAAATAATCCCCTCTTTTGAACCCGTCCCTCCTTGAATACTGAGCAAAAAAAAAGCCTAAGTTGGGGGTTGGTATCAAATTGGAGATTGGCAGGGTTGTGTATTGAGTGTAGAACATATACCTCTAAAGATTCAATTGAAAACTACTCAAGCTCCTAAAAAAAAAATATATATATATATGCATGTAAATAAATATGGGAGCTATGAAGAGATTTAGTGAGGTAGTTCTATGTTGGTAAATAAATGCCAATAAGGCTATGGAACTTGAAAGAAAGCAAAGGGCACTAAAAGAGAAAGATGTGAGTAGTGTTCAAGGAGGGTTTAGTCACTTGTATCCAAATGATTATCCAACCTTTCCCTAAGCCTACATTACAAGCTAAAAATTCCTTATGGGATCTCCAACCGAATGTTAATAAACAGGCAATGAATTAAAATAAGGGCAAGCCTATGGTATGATGTGTCGTAACACCTGAACTTCTTTGTGAGTGTGAGTGTGAATGTTTTGTGTAAATATGTCCCTTGTTGTTGTCATTATAAATATCGTGAGTTGGGACCTTCCTTGTATCTGGTAAGGGAACATGAGCTATGAAATATAGAAATAGTTGAGTTCTTGAAGTTGGGCGCAAACGCACTCAGCTGAGAGTAACATTTTGTCAAATCGCTCGAGGCTCAAAGTTCACGAGTTGAGTAGTTTCCCTGTACATAGCAGTGACTGTTCATGAAGGGTAAATAGATGAAATGCATGCTTGTAGTACGGGCACTTAACACTGTCCTTGGTCATAGTTGTTTCCGGTTTTGTAGTTAAAGTCTAGGTTAGGATAGAGTCATTTTGGTGGTTTGAGGACAAGCAAGAGTTTAAGTTGGGGGTGTTGATGTGCTGGAGAATTATGGCACATTTAATATCAAAATGCCTAAATTATAGCTTGTTTCAAGAGCATTTACCTTGTATATTTATAGAATTTTGATGTTTTGCAGTGCATGAGGCTTAAACGCTCAAGAATACGGAAAAGATAACAAAAAGCTAAAAAATTGAAGAAAAAACAGAAGGCGATCGTAGAAGGCACAAAGAGGGACCACATAGCTGTTATGCGGACCGCAGATGGCTCAGATGGACCACAGAACTCCACAGAAAGATTGGCTAAAATCAAGAGCAAAAATGCGATTGACTATGCGATCGCATAAGTCGGAGAATTATGGCACATTTAATATCAAATTGCCTAAATTATAGCTTGTTTCAAGAGCATTTACTTTGTATATTTATAGAATTTTGATGTTTTGCAGTGCATGAGGCTTAAACGCTCAAGAATACAGAAAAGATAACAAAAAGCAAAAAAATTGAAGAAAAAGCAGAATACGATCGCAGAAGGCACAAAGAGGAATCGCATACCTGTTATGCTGACCGCAGATGGCTCAGATGGACCGCAGAACTCCACAGAAAGATTGGTTAAATTCAAGAGCAAAAATGCGATTGACTATGCGATCGCATAACTCATCTGCGAGCCGCATAGTTGACCGCAGAACCTCTAGTACTTGAAGCCCATCTCGAGAATGCGAAGCAACTCTGCGGTCGCATATCAAGAATGCGGACCGCAAAACACACAATGCGATGGGGAGCTGGAAACTAGGGTTTAAGTATGCGATGGCCATGTGAATAATGCGAACCGCATACCTGTTATGCGATAGGAATGCGGTCGCAGAGCTAACCTGAAAGGGTATTTTTGTCCTATTTTGACCCCGATTTTTGGCCCACTATAAATAGATTTATTTGGGTCTTGTGGGTCATTCTTGTCTAGTTTTAGAGCAACATTCCCTCCATTGAATATTCTTCACTTTTGGAAGCACTAAAGAAAAGGTTCTTGAGTTTTTGTAAGCTTTCATGACATTTAACACCTTTATGTTTTTGTCATTAAGTATGTGTAGCTAGCCTCAAATACTAAGGTTGTGGACCCAAAATGGGTGTTATGTATTTGGGTATTTAACATTGAATATATGTATAATGGGTTGGTTGATATTTATTTACTCTTCATTTTTCATTTATTGTTAGTGGTTGCAAACATTAACAAATGCCATAAATTCTTTCTCAGCTTGGAAAAGTGGGTTAGAATTGGTAAGAGTGAATACCAAAGACTCAAGGATTTAAACCTTGTTTAATAGAATCACTTAGGAATAAGTGGGTTTTATTTGGAATTAAGTGATTGGTCTTCATTGCCACTCTTTTGTATTTAGGAAAATCATAAAGAGGAAATACTACCCTATTATTGGAAAATATTGAGTAGTCATTTAGAAATCATTTGTATATCTAAGAACTTCCCATTAGAAATATATCATATTAATACCCATTATAATTACACATCATTAAAGGGGACACAACCTTGGTTTAGTCAATCCTAGTAATTACAACTTTAATTAGTCGTCTTTGTTACTATCACAATTGCAATACTACACTATCAATTCCTATACTCCTGTTACATTAAAGGAATAGGGATAAGATTTGAGTTAAAAATCACACTATCAAAGTAACTTTTTCACGCCTATTCCCTGTGGGATTCGACCCCAACTTTGTTGGGTTATTATATTTGACTTCGACCGCTTTACATTATTTTTAAGTGTAATTTGAGCGTATCAGTTGCCAAAATAACTTTTGCCACAAGCCCATTTTCTGGTAGTGATTTCTTTGCAACTCCAAGCAAATACATCCCTTAACTCCTTGAGTAACTCAATATAAGTGCTTTCTTCATCAACTTCTAGTAAAGAACTTAGGTAGGTGGGTCTTGGTTCTTCATCAGTGCCAAGGATAACTTCTTTTAAGGCATCAATCGTTGCCTTCACCCCTTCTTCAAGTTCCGGGGGAGCATCTTTCGCATCTTCATCATCTTGAGGATCCCCATCGTTATAGGATATGTGATAAGATGGTGAAATATCGTCCAATTTCTCGTTATCCTCTATTAGAGATAAAACACCATGCTCGCCTTGTGCAGTAACATGATATGAAGAATCCACACTTTCTTTGTCTTCATCTCGTTCGTTAGTGTAGACCAAAGTGTATGGCTTCACCTTCAGTACCTCATCACACGAAACCATGACTTTTTTTGTCACTTCATTCGAGAAGGAATCAAACTTTGGAAATCTTTAGAGATCTTCTGAATTTTGGGCGAAGGGGGTGTTCTTGTATTTCGATTATTTCTCTGGAACTTTTTCCCCTTCATTAATGGACCCAATCACTCAAATACGGAAGTTCCCACAATTGAATATCTAAGTCGATCAAAGACAGAAGGCATGTTAGAAGCGGCATATTCATTTTCTACAGTGATATAATTGTTGCTCGCCTTTCTTATAGAGATGGGCATTGGTGACGGTTGCTTGTATATCAAGCCTTCACATGGTTGCCACATCGCAACTTCTGATGGGAGCTTCCCTAACTTTGACAGCTCATTGAGATTGTATCCAGCTTTTGCAAATAACATGTAAGCGTTAGGATCAAAACCTTAATCTGTTCACTTTGTAGGGAGTGCCACATTCTGTAAATGATTTTGGGCTACAAAACCCTACAAGCGGCTTCGAGGAATACTTTACTGCCTCTATTCGTTTTACTGGAAGAGTTACTCCTTTAGCATGTTATTTTGGAGATTAGATGATTCACCGTCATCTTTCTTCCTTTTAGGGACATATTGGAGCGCAAGACTTACTATCTTGCCATAAGACGCAATGTCCCCTCTTTGAGATTTATTCGCGTTGGGTTGTACTTCCTTAGTAACAACTTTGGCTTTACCAATAGTCACCTCAGCTCTTTTAGTTTTGGGCTCGTCATTATTTCTTTCCATGCCATCATCAACTTTTAGCTCCTACACAGTGTGGTTCTTCAAGTAGAACTTTGCATCGGCGAAGTGTGACTCTGCCTCGGTGAATGGTTCATCATCAGCAACTATCTTCTTCTCGAATTCACCCTCATAGTATTTTAAACATTTATGGTAGGTATATGTAACTACTTTATTCTCATGTATCCAAGGCCTTCCAAGAAAGACGTTGTTTGAAGTCTTCGGATCGATCACATGCAGCCATGCACTTGATTTCATATCTTCAATGGTGATTCCCATCCTGATCGCGCCTATGGCTCTTTGCCCCCCTTGGTTGAATCCTTGGATCATCGCACCACTTTCTGAGAGTTCATTCATGGAAATACCAAGTTCTTTCACAGTGCGAATTGGAAAGATTTTCTTTGAGGATCCTTCATCAACCAAAATTCGATTTACTATTTCATCGCGCATATAGCCAACTAGGTATAATGGGCGGTTGTGAAGAGTGTCACCTAATAGAAGATCGTTATTTGTGAACGTAACCTTTTCCTTGCACGCATTAGGTTCTTGAGGAATAGACTCAATGAGCTTTTCGGAAGATGGTGTCAACGGTAGGTCATCACTCTTTTCTTCCCTTTTATCAGCATTGCAACAAGAGGCCTCAATACCATCACAGGAAATCTTCATGCGGAACCAACATGGAAAGAAATCCTCCAAGGTCACTGGATGTCGTGGCTTTTGAGGGTGGTGCGTCTCCACTTTTTCTTTCTTCAAATGCTTAACTGGATTCCATCTCCTCGTTCTTTTAACCATTGTTTTCCTTGTTGGTTGTTCCATTGATCCTTTTCGTGGGCTCTTTTTGTAGCGCCTACAATTAGTCACCAACGTCCAACCTTCATCATCCTCAGGTTGATCGTCTTCAACTTTGTTGTTCTCCAATAATTCTTCATCTTTAGTTTATTTAAAGCTACAAAATTTGTCCAGACTGAATGAGCCAAATGTGATAGAGACTTGGTTTGCGCTTTCTTTCTCATCTTCAAGCACGATCTTCTTTTCACGAGCCAAATCCATAACTTTGTCCTTGAAGACGAAGCACTTCTCCAGAGGGTGGTTCACAAGTCAATGATATTTTCAGTAATTTGGATCATCAGTTTTCCCAGCTTCATTTGGCCGCTTCATCTCCGGAAGCTCAATGATATTTAACTCGAGGAGTTCTTCGAAAATGGCTGGCACATCAGAATAAACAAAAATTGATACTCTTTCTCTTGCATTTCTTTTCGAGTCAACTTTCCACTTGGCTTATCTTGAAACAAAGTGGATTTCATACTCTGCTTCTTGCTTACCTTCATCGTAAACTTCACAGGTGATGTGTTGACATTCATAGCTTCTTTGTTTTCAGATCTTGGTACAAAATTGCTCCATTTTTTGACTTTTTGCTTGTCGTTCCCTTTGTGAGCTTCATAGATGGGCAGCTTTTCATTTCCAGCGGAGGCCATGCTCAATGCCATGTCATGGGCATGAGTTGCAAGTTATTCAAATGTGCTAGGATTGATAGCTTGCAAGATGTAGAACAATCGCCAATGCATGCCTTGGATGCACATATCTATGCTAGAAGCTTCACTAATCCTGTCTTTACAGTCGGGGCTTGCATTCCTCCAACAATTGATAAAGTTGATAACCGGTTCACCCTTCTGTTGACGCGTATTTGTGGGTTCCACCATGCTCATAGTGTGCCTTGTGCTATCAAAGTGATATAGGAACTCTTGATCTAGTTGATCCAAGTTATCAATAAATCCCCCCCTCGAGGTCTGTATACCAATCAAAAGCATTTCCTTTTAGCGAGCGTACAAACTCTTTGACGAGGTCATCACCATAAGTCCCAGCATTGTTGCATGTCTCAACGAAGTGCGCCACATGTTGCTTTGGATTGTCTTTACCATCAAATTGTTGAAACATTAGAGGTTGATAGACAACATACATCTTCAACATATTGATCCTTGCAGTGTAGGACTTTGCGTATGTAAGGGAGGACTTGGCAGCAACTTCATACTTATTCTTAATAGTTCCTTCAATGAACTCCTTCAGTTGATCGATGTGAATCATCACTTCAGATGAGACAGGGATAGCCTTAGCAGATGCTACTCGTCTTGAGGGAGAATCACTCTTTGGAACTTCTGGGAGCTTGCCAGGTGCGTGGGTGGATTCTTCTTCCATAAAGATTCCCACCCTATATGTAAGCTTGTCGATCCTAGCATATTGATTTTGCATGCACTTGGTCAAGCCAACGGTTTCTTCTGTCAAGTCTGCCAACTGCTCCTCCACAGTTGAAGTGTTTGTAACCATGGCTTGCATGATTATCGTGGACGATGGAGAGTAGCATGGTGTCACGCAGATTGATCCTCGATTGGTTCGTGCTATGTGGTGTATGTTGGGAGAATCCATCACTTGAAGCATCATTATTTTCCTTTACAACAGATTACTTGGATCTGGAGAGGCCAAGCAGAGCAAGGGTTTTCTTGATCATTTTAGCAACATCGCTTCCTCCTTCGGGTGCGTTTGTGGAAGATCTTGCTCCTTTTGAGGATGAAGATCCGAAAACAGGAGTTGATGCGGATGGCACTTGGGGTGCTTGTTGTCCTAACGAGCTTGCTTTGATTCTCGTAAATGGTCCAAAGCATCCAAAAGTAACATCGAGGATGTTTTCCACATCAGCGTAGAACCTTGAATTAGCATCCTTGGTGGAAGTTGAACTGGAGTTGATTTTCCTTGAAGCCATTCCAATGTTCTCGAACTTTGGTGATTGAAAAGTTGAGATGAGAGGTAGAGATTGTCCCACTGGGCGTGCCAGAATTTTTAGACACTAAATTTGCGTCCAGAAAATAAAATCAAGACCGAAAAACAATGGCAACAATTGTAGTATTTTATTTCAAATAATTTGAGTGTAAAATCTTTATGAATCCTCTTATTCTTCTTTCAATAGTAAATAAATTCAAGGGCCTTTGAGCTTGATCTTAAATCTATATCGGTTGCCACGAACGATGATCTTGCATTCAACTAGTACGAACTTTGATTTGAACTTGTACTCCATGAGTCTCGTCTTGTTCTTCGTTCTTGAGCTGGAACTTGATTTCTTGAGTTTGAAGTTCTTCGTTCTTGAGTTTGAACTTAAACTTGATTGCTTGAATCTTGAAACTTGTATAGATATTTGCGGAGTTTGATCCACGAGCTCTCTCTTTCTTCTTGTTATAACTTCTGGAGTATTTTCTGAGTTATGAAGACCCCTATTTATAGTTGTGGGAGGGCTAAGTTATGATAAGAACAAACTTTTTTCGACCAATCAGATTGAAGCGTGACAAGGCCACATTTGATTGGCCAGAACATTTTACTTGCATATGTGGCGCTATTTCATTGGCCTTTTAATGTGACTTGGCATACCTTGTCATTTTGACACGTGGCATGATCCTATTGGCTATTCTGTGTGACTTGTCATGCCACGCCATTTGAAACATGGCACCAAACTAGGCCTCTAGGAAGATGATATATTAGGCTCAATGAAGTGGGCTCATTGTCTTTAGCCAAGTTAAATGCGCTCGCCCAATGGACTAAGAATTATTTATTTAACCCATATAAATTTGACTTATACAATTGATCCAATTATATTAGCCCATAATTGTCATGACCCAAAACCTATGGGTTGTGATGGCGCCGGACACCACTGTCAGGCAAGCCAACCCCTTGATCGGTTGAAATACCATCCTGTTTAACAATTTCAAGTCGTTGCCTTTATTGCTTTTCATAATCAAATAAATAAACTATTGTAAATTAAACACGATAGGAACTCCATTTAGTTCGATAAGACAAGACTCAACACATCCTCAGAACCCGGCGACACAAGTACATGAGCAGTTTCTAAGAATTTATACAATTATACAACTCTTGTCCGAGAAATAAATGGGACAAAAGGAATAGAGATACAATGTAAATATATAGAAAGAAGGAGACTCTTTAAACTGCGGAACGCCTCCGGACGAATGCAGCCCGAGCAAGTCTCCAAACCAATCGCTGAACTATGAAGGTACCTGTGCAACAAAATGCACAGAAAGTGTAGCAGGAGTACATATACATATATGTACCCAGTGAGTATCCCGCCTAACCTCGAAGAAGTAGTGACAAGAGGTCGACTTGATACTCACTAGGGTCCAGCAATAATAACATATGATAAAATATGATGAAATATGATAGGCATGTCAGGGAAATAAGCAACAAGTAAACGTACTGAGAACCAAAAAATCCAAACAGTTACTGAACTTAAACAATAAAGCACTTTCAAAAGTAAGACCACCGAATGAAAACAATAATCACAAATTCTTAGATCCGTCATGGCGTACGGCCCCCTCCCATAAGGTACTTTTCTACACTCGTCGTGGCGTACGGCCCGATCCCATATATTTCACAATTTCTTTTCAATTCCGCCGTGGCGTACGGCCCGCTCCCATATATTTCACAATTTCTTTTCAATTCCACCGTGGCGTACGGCCCGCTCCCATATATTTCACAATTTCTTTTCAATTCCGCGTGGCGTACGGCCCGCTCCCATATATTTAACAATTTCTTTTCAATTCCACCATGACGTACGGCCCGCTCCCATATATTTAACAATTTCTTTTCAATTCTGCCGTGGCGTACGGCCCACTCCCATATATTTCATAATTTCATTTCAATTCTGCCGTGGTGTACGGCCCGCTCCCATATATTTCACAATTTCTTTTCAATTCCGCCGTGGCGTACGACCCGCTCCCATATATTTCATAATTTTATTTCAATTCCACCGTGGCGTACGACCCGCTCCCATATATTTCATAATTTCATATTACTTTCTCCACGGCGGATTTGAAATGAAATTGTGAAATATAAGGGAGCGGGCCGTACGCCACGGCGGATTTGAAATGAAATTGTGAAATATAAGGGAGCGGGCCGTACGCCACGGCGGATTTGAAATGAAATTGTGAAATATAAGGGAGCGGGCCGTACGCCACGGCGGATTTGAAATGAAATTGTGAAATATAAGGGAGCGGGCCGTACGCCACGGCGGATTTGAAATGAAATTGTGAAATATAAGGGAGCGGGCCGTACGCCACGGCGGATTTGAAATGAAATTGTGAAATATAAGGGAGCGGGCCGTACGCCACGGCGGATTTGAAATGAAATTGTGAAATATAAGGGAGCGGGTCGTACGCCACGGCGGATTTGAAATGAAATTGTGAAATATAAGGGAGCGGGCCGTACGCCACGGCAGATTTGAAATGAAATTGTGAAATATAAGGGAGCGGGCCGTATGCCACGGCGGATTTGTAATGAAATTGTGAAATATAAGAGAGCGGGCCGTACGCCACGGCGGATTTGAAAGGAAATTGTGAAATATAAGGGAGCGGGCCGTACGCCGCGGCGGATTCAAAATGTAATTGTGAATATAAGGGAGCGGGCCGTACGCCACGGCGGATTCAAAGAATTTGTGATTTTTGTTTGATTCGGTGGTCTTACTCTTGAAAGTGCTTTATTGTTTAAGTTCAGTAGCTGTTTGGATTTCTCTTCTTTTAGTATATGTACTTGCTGCTTATTTCCCTGACATGCCTACTGTATTTCATCATATTTTATCACATGTTACTACTGCCGGACCCTAGTGAGTATCGAGTCGACCTCTCATCACTACTTCTTCGAGTTTAGGCGGGATACTCACTGGGTACACATTTATTTAATATGTACTCATGTTGCTCTTTCTTTTCTTTTCTGTACTTGACTGTACAGGTCCGGAGGCTGGCATGTCTGACTATCAGGCCGGTGCTAGATATTGATACTGTGGTCATACTTCTCGGTGAGCTGCTTTCTCGGCGACTTCCTAGCATCACCCTAGAGCTCTTTTGTTACATTTCTCCGCTCATTTCATTCAGACAGAGACTCTGTATATATTGTAGT
>MDKH01144383.1:0-63010 GCA_005239495.1 Nicotiana undulata | reverse complement strand
TACTCATCATAAATAAACAAAAGAAACAAGCATTTAATAATGTCATGAATGCTTACAAACCACTACTTGCTTTCTCTAATGCTTCCAAAAAGTGAAGAATATTTAATGAGAGAATGTTGTTCAAAAGTTAGACAAGAATGACCCACAACACCCAAGTAAATCCTTTTATAGTGGGAAGAAAATTCGGGTGAAAAGCAGACAAAAACACCCATGTCGGTCGATATGCGATCGCATTCCTGTCGCATAACATGAATGCGATTCGCATCTTCGCTTCTTCCATCGCATATCAAAACCCTAGGTCCCAGAGCTGTATCGCATTTGAGATATGCGATCCGCATTGATGATATGCAATCGCATTCATGCGTCACATTTGCAGTGTGGCTTCAGGCATCATATAGATATGCGATTCAAATGCGGTTCGCATTTGGGATATGCGGTCGCATATTTGGCCGCATTTCACTCCTTAATTTTGACTCAACTTTCTGTTGCGGTATGCGACCCCTAGGCTTGAAATGCGATTCGCATGTTGCATATGCGATCGCATTTGACCATTTTCCTTCTCTTTTCTCTTCTTTAACTCCCTTTTGCATGGTCTTGAGTGTTTACACCTTGTGTACTGTAAAATACCAAAATTCTATGATTAATAAGAGTAAATGCTCTTGAAACGAGCCATAGTTTAAGCAATATGGTATTAAATGTGCCAAAATTCTCCGGCACATCAGTAAGCCAGCCAAATCTTGCTCCACGGGTGACAACCGGGTACTCCGACGGTCCTGAGATGGACCCGCCTCATCAGGAACTTGCACTGGTGGGGATGCGACATGCATATCTGCATCATCATCCTCCATATCAATTTCCACATGCTGCTCCTTCCCAACTGTGATTTTACTTGTCCTGAAAGGGGCTTTCAATGCTAACTTTCCATCTACGACGGGGTTTTTGGGAACATGTGCAGCACGACACAACCTGGTGACTAGTGAGGGGAAGTAGAACCCTTTGCCTATTTCCGGGGATCAAATGAACATCTCATCATGAATTAGCCGGGCCACATCAAAATCATGATGTTTTACCAAACACCAAATCGCCGCTGCTCTAGGCGCATTAATATCTGTGGTGTTGCTGGAGGGCAGCAATCGGCTGTTGATGATCGATAGCCAGCACTTAGCTTCCCAAGTGAGGGATTGGGATTTTAGAGTTATTCTTGGCTTTATCCATATGGGGTCCCCGCCCTCCATACAGATTGTTTGACACATTACGTTCCACGTGACAGGTGGCCTCTAATAATCCTGGTAGTAGTCTACCTCTCCAGTGAAGACCGACAACCTGTATACTCGGCGGATTGCTTCAAGATATGCATTCATCGGGGTACTTCGGATCGTGACCACCCTATCAACATGTTCCGGGAAATTTGCATAAAATTCCCGGACCATCAAGACATTTGCTTCCTCTGGCATATCAAAGAAGACATCCAGCTGACGTCTCCTCAATTCCTCATAGATCTGAGGACATTCAACTTGCAGGGCGTTCCTGTCAATGGGCACTTCATGAACCATATTCCTGGCGGCCTTTGCGGTGAACCTATCCTGTGCCTCCTTTGAGACAGACCGGTTGCTGTCAAACTGGCTTGCACTATCCGAGGCTCGAGCCTTGGATGAACCTCCTGTCCCATTGGCGGAGGAACCTATGGCTCTTCTTTTCCTGGTCTGATGCATTACACCTGACAAAAAAAGGTTTATTATTAGTGAGGGTTGGATTTGTGTGACCCCCGGGTGGTTACTCAGACTTCACCACCACTATGGTCACATTACCAATTACAGCTCAACGAAGTAATTTTACAAGCACCTGGTGTGCATAGAACTAGAAATTCATACATTAGCCCATATAAGTACAAACCTTCCTCCAATTCAACCACAATCACTATACTAACATCACCACACCACCATAAATTTCACACAACAACACCATGTTCGTCTACCATGTTTGACACCAGGTTAATCTAAAAAGAAGAAAATTCTAACCTAAAACATGGTAAAGATCTACCATTAAAGCACAACAAGAAAAAGAAAATAGAAATTAAGAGAGAAGAGAGGAGAGAAACTTACTTGTATAGAAGAATGGAGAGGAGCATTGGTAGTTGGGGGTGAGGGGTGAGGGGAGATGAGAGAAGAGAGTTGTGTGTTTGGGGGTGGAAGAATGGGAGAAGGAGGGGAGAAGAAGAGGGAGAGCGTTGGGAGATTAGTGAAGGGGAAGGGGTTTGGGAAAGTTGGGGAACGTATGGGAGGGGGTGAGCGGGTAGGGTTAGAATATTAGATGAAAGAGGGGGGGGGGGGGGGGGGGGGGGGGGGGGGGGGGGGGAAGAGAAAAAAAAGAAAAAAAAATTACTTACCTGGGCACGAGGGACAGTAGGGGGCGTTTCACTGCGGTCGCGGTGAAAGGGAACCGATAAAAACAGAATGCACACGATCCACCGCGGTGCGGTGGGTCAAAAACAATGAACTCGTTATTTGTCGCGGTCGCGGTGACGTTGTTCCGAGTTTTCTTTGTTTTTATCACTTTTTTACCTCTCCGGAGTTGTGTCTTGACCCCGTCTTCTCCCAATATGCACCAATCTTGCCTTGCACACTAGTAAATGGGCTAGTATCATACACATCAAGTACAACAACAACACAAAAGAGAAAAACAAAAGAAAAACATGGGTTGCCTACCACGAATCACTTGATTTAACGTCGTGGCACGACGAGTACAACAATCAATGGGTTACCTACCATGAAGCGCCTGATTTAATGTTGCAACACGACGCAGATAAGCACATTTAAGGCTCGCTCGACCTCTGAGGCTCAGTCAGATGGAGCACTGACACTTTGTTGACTTCATTTATCCCCACATATGGTTTCAATCTGTGCCCATTGAATTTAAATGTGTGAGAGTCTTTCTCTGAGGCAATCTCTATGGCACCTGAAGGGAGCACTTCGACCACACGAAATGGTCTAGACCATCGTGACTTTAGTTTACCCAGAAATAGCCTTAATCTTGAATTATAAAGCAACATCATATCTCCGGGTTTGAAATTTCGCTCAACAATGTTCTTGTCGTGCAACTTCTTCATTCTCTCCTTGTATAACCTTGTGCTCTCGAAAGCAACATATCAGAACTCATCTAGCTCAAGCAATTCTGTGACTTTATTTGCTCCCGCCGCCTCAATGTCTAGATTTGGCTGTTTCAATGCCCACCAAGCTCTATATTCTAGCTTCACTGGCAAGTGACATGCCTTTCCAAACACCAACGTGTATGGTGACATGCCAATTGGTGTTTTGAAAGCGGTTTTATAAGCCTAGAGTGCGTCATCTAACTTTTCGCCCAATCAGTTCTTGTGGCATTCACAGTTTTGGTCAACACACTCTTTATCTCTCTATTCGACACTTCGACCTGCCCACTGGTCTGAGGATGGTATGGGGTTTCCACCTTGTGGCGTACATCGTACTTTGCTAGCAATTTCTCGAAGGCTCGATTGCAGAAGTGAGTGCCTCCGTCACTGATTATGGCACTCGGGGTCCCAAAACAGGTGAATATATTCTTTTTCAGAAACCCAACCACCACCCGTGCATCATTGGTGGGGAGTGCTGCAGCTTCCACCCATTTGGACACACAATCTACAGCAACAAGTATGTACTTATTGCCATAGGAGCTGACGAAGGGACCCATGAAGTCTATTCCCTATACATCGAATACTTCAACCTCCTGAATTGGGTTCATGGGCTTCTCATGGCGACGGGAGATGTTCCCGGTTCGTTGACATTCATCACAACCCTTCACCCATAGATGGGCATACTTAAACATGGTTGGCTAGTAGAACCCAACTTCTAGAACTTTTGCTGCCGTCCTGACTCCTCCAAAATGTCCACCGAAAAATAGAGGATTGATCTATATCGAGGACACACCTCCGGATCATATTGTCAACAAAAATTCGAAACATATAAGGTTCATCCCAGTAATACGTGCGACAGTCACGGTAAAACTTTTTCTTTTGCACAGAGGAAAGGTCATAGGGAACTATACTGCTTGCCAGGTAATTTTCAATGTCTGCATACCATGGCACTTCCTCAAGGCTTGTGGCGAGTAGCTGCTTGTCTGGAAAGGTTTCCAGAATATCCTCTACCTCAACAAATTTTTCCGCTCCTTTCAGGCGCGATAAGTGATCAGCAACTTAGTTTTTCGTGCCCTTACGGTCATGAATTTCCAAGTCAAACGCTTGCAGCAGCAGCACCCAACGAATCAGGCGCGATTTTGACTCTTTCTTTTCAATCAAGTACCTGAGAGCAGCATGATCAGTATATACAATTACCTTTGAGCAAATCAGGTACGATCTGAACTTGCACGCAAACACCACAACCAGCATCTCCTTTTCAGTCACAACGTAGTTCAGCTGGGCTCCACTCAACATCCTACTTGCGTAGTAAATTGGGTGCATTATCTTGTCTTTCCACTATCCTAGTACTGCTCCCACTACAAAGTCACTTGCGTCACACATTAGCTCGAATGGTTGCTCCTAGTTGGGGGCAACAATGATGGGTGTTGTGACTAGACTCTTCTTCAACTCCTCGAATTCTACCCTACAATCATCAGAAAACACGAAAGGGTGATCTTTTTCTAACAACTTACACATAGGGTTAGCAATTTTTGAGAAGTCTTTTATGAATCTCCGGTAGAAACGGGCATGCCCGAGGAAGCTCCTGATTGCTTTAACTGATGTTGGGGGTGGAAGATTTGCTATTAAATCAACTTTCGCACAATCCACCTCGATACCCTTGCTTGATACTAGGTGTCCCAAGACTATACCTTCTTGTACGATGAAATGACACTTTTCCCAATTAAGTACTAGGTTAGTCTAATGCACCTTTTCAACACTCTGGTCAGATTTGTAAGGCACTCATCGAATGAGTTTCCCACCACTGAGAAATCATCCATGAACACCTCCATTATGTCTTAGACCATGTGAATATGGCCATCATGCACCTTTGGAATGTGGCAGGTGCGTTGCAGAGGCCAAAGGGCATCCTCCGAAAGGCAAAACTCCCATAAGGGCATGTGAACGAGGTCTTCTCTCCTCTGGTGCAATAGAGATCTGATTGTACCCCGAGCACCCATCCAGAAAATAGAAGTGGGACCTCCCTGCCAGTCTGTCGAGCATCTGATCCATGAAGGGAAGTGGTATTTCCGGGTGGCCAAGTTTAATTTCCTATAATCCATACAAATTCTCCAACCTGTGACGATTCGTGTAGAGATTAGTTCATTGTTATCATTTTTCACCATCGTCATACCACCCTTCTTCGGAACACATTGCACCGGGCTAACCCAGTTGCTGTCAGAGATGGGGAAGATGATTCCAGCATCTAGCCACTTAATGGTCTCCTTCTTCACCACTTCCTTCATATTGGGGTTCAGTCTCCTTTGGTGTTCTCTGGAATGTTTGTGCCCATCTTCCAGCAGAATTTTATGCATACAAAATGTCGGGCTGATCCCCTTAATGTCTGCCATGGTCCACCCAATGGCAGTCTTGCACTCCGTGAGTACCTACAAAATTTGTTGTACCTGCACATCTAATAAACTAGATGAGATAATAACAGGTAATGTGGAGTTAGGTCCTAAGAACGCATACCTGAGATGGGCGGGCAGTGGCTTCAACTCCAACTTTGGTGGTTCCTCTATGGATGGCTTGGATGGAGGAGTTTCTCTTTTTTCTAAGTACAAGGGCTCAAATTCAAGTGATCTCTTCTAAAAACCTTTGCCCTCAGAGCCAACACCCATTCCGCCAGTTCTTCATCATTCACCTCATCTAAATTCATAAGACATACAACTAGAGGATCCTCAATAATCAAGGTCTCATCATCCTCTTCCAGGATTACATCCACGACATCAATTAGAGAACAATTGGAGAATTCACTTGGTCACCTCATAGATTTCTGCACGTTGAATGTAATTTACTCATCATTTAACCTCATCTTGAGCTCTCCACTTTCACAGTCAATTAGAGATCGCCCCATGGCCAAGAACGGACTTCCCAAAATTATGGGAATTTCTTCATCCAATCTACAATCCAGAATTACAAAATTTGCAGGGAACACAAATTTCCCTACTTGCACCAACACGTCATCAAGAATACCTGAGGGTTTTTTCATAGTTCTGTCGGCCAGCTGCAACAACATAGACGTGGGTATAGCTCTTCCAATCCCCAATCTTTTGTAGATAGCCAGGGGAATAAGATTTATGTTATCCCCCAAATCACAGAGTGCCTTGGAAAAAGCAAAGTTACCTATGGTGCAGGGAATTGTGAAACTCCCTAGATCAGACAACTTTTTAGCAACTGGTCTAGTTACAACATCACAGCAGGTCTGAGTTAGAGTCACTGTGGCCAATTCTTGGAAGTCGAATTTGCGGGACATCAAGTCCTTCATCATTTTTGCATAACCATGCATCTCCTTCAAAGCATCAATCAATGGAATATTTACTTGAATTTGTTTCAACATTTCCAAGAACTTCTTGTATTGCTCATCTTTTTGGTACTTGGCCAGCCTCTGTGGGAATGGTGTTAGAGGTCTCTTCCTCCTAGTGATTTGGGCTCTCTCTTTGTCAGACACTACCTCTACTATCGGTTTTTGTATTGTCTCAGCTTCTTTCTCAGCCTCAATTTGTGTGTTGGTTTCTTCCTGGGCAGGATGCACTGTCACTTCAGTCAATCTTGCTGAATCATCTAGTTCAGTGGGCAGTGGTACAAGTGTCTCACCATTCCTGCTTTCTCGATCCCTCTCTTTCTCCAAGTCTAGGTCTCTACCGTTACGTAGACTCACTGCCATCAATTGCTTTGGGCCCTGGTCTTTTGGATTTACCTGAGTGTCTGCAGGCAATGTCCCATGAGGACGATTATTCAATGACATCGAAATCTGACCCATTTGGACTTCAATATTCTTTATGGCTGACTCATATGCATCTACTCTTTCACTCATTTTGCATTCGACCCAATAACATGCTGCATCATTGCCTTGAGTCTAGAAAACCCATCTTCCTGTCTCCCATTATGTTGTTGTTGAGGTGGATGATAACCCTGCTGTTGATTCTGGTTATTGTATCCATGTGGCCTTTGATAAGGCATCATATTACCGCGAGGTCGCATGTCTCCCCTAATCCCATTATTATGCTGCTGATGGACTGGCTTGTATGACTGATTCTGCTGGCCCCAATTCTGACCACCCTGTCTCTATCTCCTATAGTTGGACACATAATTCATGTTCTCAGGATAGTGTTGGTGATCACCCTCAGCATTCCACTGGCTACCAAGGCTGCTTCTGACCTGACTCTTCCACCTTTTTGGTGAGGATGCTCATTTGTGTCATTATTGTAGCCATATTTTCAGCAAGAGTGTTGGTTGGATATAAAGCCACTGAGTGGACTACTGGAGTGATGGGTGCGTTTCTGGTCGTCCATCCCGAATTCTGTGCCATCTTGTCGAGCAAGACCTGACTTTCTCTCCATGTATTGCTCAAGAATGCTCCACCAGCTGAAGCATCAACATTAGCCTTCACGCTATCTTCCAGACCCATGTAAAACCTCTACCCCAACATCTGTTCAGGAAAACCATGGTGCGGACATGAACCAACATCCTATTGAATCATTCCCACGTTTCTTGCAATGTTTCTTGGTTTCTGTCTGAAGCTCAAGATTTCATCAATTTGCTGAGCAGTCTTGTTGGGTGGATGAAACTTGTTCACAAATTGCTTGACTAACTCCTCCCAAGTAGTGATGGAATTAATAGGGAGTGAATTTACCCAAGTCTGGGTTTCTCCTGTCACAGAGAATGGAAACAACAACAACTTTATTGCTTCGTGAGTCACGTTGTGCTGTCTTTGTGTTTTGCAGATTGACAGGAAATTCTTCAAATGTTGTTGAGGATCTTCAATGTATGACCCCGAGAATAGTCCCTTATTTTGCAACAAGTGCAGCATGTTGTTTGTGATTTGAAATGATTCAGCCTGTATCTGCGGGACTACTATCATTGTGGACAAATTATCTGCTGTGGGTTGTGCCCAATCATATAGAGCAGCCTCTGGCACAAGAGGCTCCATTACTTGCGCATTTGGGTTTTCCACGTTATCCCCATTATTTCTATTATTCACCAGCTCTGCCATCTCTGGCTCAGGTTGTTCAGTTGAGTATTGTTGTTTGCTTTTCCGGTTGGCCCGATTCAAGGCCTTGAAAACTTTCTCGGGATATGATAATGCTTCAAACACTTCACCAGTTCTCGATGAGTTTCTAGGCATGCACATGTACAACACAGTTAGCAAATATTAAAATTTCAATGTATTGATTGAAAGTGAAGAAAATTGACTACATTAAGATTTTTTTTTTGTATTTCTTCTAACTGTAATTGATAACACTGTTATTCCTCGACAACGACACCAAAATTTGATCACGCCCAGCTATGCCTTATAAAAAGGACAAAACGGTCGTTCCAAATATAATCCGGGTATTTAGCCTAGAGTCGAATCCCACAGGGAGTTAACCTATCTATTCTTGTTATCGGACTCACTTAATTCTACGTAATCAACTTCCAAGATCTTTTGACTAACAACTGGTTGTGTTTCTACTAACTATTACTGAATGAAACTTTTAAACTAAGAACTAACTATGAATGAGTTGTAAACAATAAAGAGAAGGATCTAAGGTTATGATTTCCCCTATTGATGGAGTCCCTTCATGTTATGTTTCATATGGATTTGCCTAATCTTCACTATCGATCATGAGCACTCTTACTATCGTAAATCTCTCCCGAGTAATTATGACAATTTACTAGCCATACTCTCCCGAGTTACGCTAGCTGGCTTTTATTACAGCTCACTTAGATCGCACCCAAGGTTTCGTTATCCCTAATCCCACCTTTAAACCCTCAGTTATTGATTCCTTACATACGTCGGGAGTGATGTTGTTCAACAACTACCTAAATATACACTCTCTCCTGAGTAATACATACTAAATAGGCACAGCTAATTGAGGATCCTTTCAATTAACTACAACAAGAACATAGTTGAACAAATAGAGATTAACTTGGAAAAACTATATTATCATAAAAAGAAGTTCATCCCTCAATAGATTCCATCAAAACCTTAGACTAAATAATTAGATACTCATACTAGAACACAATAAAACCATAAAATAATTCATAATTCACAAACTAATGCTAAAAGATAAAGAATAGAAAAACTCTAATTGTATCTTGGTCTTCTCACACTTGTTCTTTCCTCCAAAGTGAGTCTAAAAATAAGCTTAAAACTGACTTGGACGAGTTTATGAGGTTTAAATAGGGTTAGGACAAGTTTTCCCGTTTTTACACTTAGGTCCCTGGACTTCTTGGCTATTCACAGGTCGACTGCGGCGCGATCGCAGTGAGTTGCACATATTCTGCCTCGTCTTTTGGTCCACCGCGTTCCAGCCGCGATCGACCGCAATCGCGGTGGGCTGTTGTCCAGTCTTCCTTTGCCCTTTTCTTGCTTATTTTCGTTTGGGTTCTTCTTGGTTGGCCTTATATCCACGTTATTGACTCCAAAACACTCCATAGTATCTTCCTAACTTGGATTAGTTCCTGCAAAGCATAAAAACACTAATTAGAGAATTTTGCACTTAAAACAACAATAAAGTATGGTTCATTTAGAGTGTAAATAGCATCTACATCGCGTAATATAGCTTACTATCAGGCGTCAGTACGAATAATGTACTGAGTATGCAAGGCATAAAAATCAGTACATAAAAGACATAGATGAAACATGGAATAAAGAAATCCACCTGAAAGTCTGAATAACTTGTAAATTATACAACATTTATAGTGTCATGTACGTGCATATAAATGCCGTGCCATGCATAGGTATATGTGTACATAACATCATTAAGCCTCTGAGGGCATCCCATCATAACATCTCGGCCACTGTGGGCAACATCATCAACATATACCAACTGATAAGGTGGTGCTGCGTATATAATGCCGTAACCTTTTCCCCATATCCCATATACATATATACGCGTATATAAATCCATATGGTCATGGGTCAATGTATATGTATAAATGTATGAAATTCATAAGAAACACATTAATAAAATTTTCTCGGAATTCCATAAAATTGATATATATTTCGGATAAACTTTATCAAATACGTATTTTTCTGAGACCCATGAACAGAAGATATAATAATTCACATGGGGAATCAAGAATATAGACACCCCTAGCATTTCTATGAATAGAGTCATTTATTAAAGTTGCGTATTTTGCTCGTTTCATTTGTATTATTTGGATCATGCCAAAAAGAAGGAAGGGATAGCCTTAACATACTTGGAGTAGGGAAAAATCCGTATAATGCTCTTAAAAAATATTACACCGTACTCCTTTAGATCCGCAAAATTTTACGTTGCTACGATTCTTAAAAATTCTCGTTGGAACCTGGTAGGAAATTTGATTGCAAGAATTCTCGTTGTTTAATGAAGTGTTTAGAATCAAAATTTTGTTTGAAATTGAGAATGGAACGTTCTGTTCTTTTAATGGAAACTTTGTTTGAAATTGAGAATGGCAACGTTCTGTTCTCTTAATGGAACTTTGTTTGAAAATCATTTCCTAAGTCCTAATTGTAGTAAATGACTACTATTCTGATTGATGATATACCAAATATAAGAATGAAGTGTACCTTACTTTGCTACTTGGTTGCCACCTGTCAAATGACTAAGGAGTCATTTGCTTTAGATTGTGGCCAGCTGCCACATTTTTGGAGGGTGGACATTATTAATTTTTATCCACTTATTAGTTAGTTAGGTAATGTACTGTTACCCGATAATTTAATCAATTACCCGCATAATTTAAAAAAATTCTCAAATTAATTAAAATTCTACTTAGTGTTAATATATCATATACCGTGGTCATATGGTACCTTGTAAGGTACCAGTCCATAAATATCGGGTATTATCGCTCGACCCGTATTTTATCCCAAATCGGCCACCTTCAATGAAACTCGCTTTCATTAATTCGTGTACCCTTTATCTTTCATGACACTTACTTATCGCTTGATATAAATAGCATGAATTCATTAACCTCAAAACAATCTCATCCCCGAGTCTATGTCGATTAGCTGAAGACAAAGTTTTAACGTACGAAAATGCGAGATGTAACATCCTCCCCCCTCCCCCCTTAGAAACATTCGTCCTCGAATGTTTAACTCTCCGGGATCTATATAACCTTAACAGAGTCGCCCTTGGTAACAATACTACTACCAACTCTTCCTCCAAAAACTTAATAATTCAACGCCATATAGGACAACAACCATCAATAATGACAATGGCCTCACATGACCAATGACAATAACTAACACAAGAATCCACACACGTACCTTAAGATTATGACGTCTTAGTCGGACCCTTCTCTGGAGGAGGAAATAAGTACGGATATCTAGACTTCATGTTTTCCTCAACCTCCCAAGTCACTTCTTCCACATTGTTGTTTCTCCAAAGTACTTTCACCGAAGCTACGTCTTTAGTTCTCAATCTCTGAACCTATCTATCTAGTATAACAATGAGAGTTTCTTCATATGATAGCTGCTCTGTGATCTGAACGTCGTCAAGTGACACGATTCTAGAAGGATCCCCGATACATTTTCGGAGCATAGTCACATGAAATACTAGATGTACAAACTCCAAGTCTGAAGGCAAGTCTAACTCATATGCTACCTGGCCTACCTTGCGTATGATCCTATATGGTCCAATGTACCGAGGGCTAAGTTTTCCCCTTTTTCCGAACCTCATAACGCCTTTCTTCGGTGATACCTTTAGGAATACCCAATCATCAACTTGAAATTCCAAGTCTCGTCGTCGATTATCCGCATAAGACTTCTGACGGCTTTGAGCTGCTAATAGCCTTTCCTGTATAAGCTTAATTTTCTCGATTTCCTGTTGTACCAATTCTGGTCCTACTAACGTAGCTTCCCCAACATCAAACCACCCTATAGGCGACCTACACTTTCATCCGTAAAGAGCTTCGTATGGAGCCATCTGAATACTGGAATGGTAGCTATTATTATATGCGAACTCAATAAGCTGCAGATGATCATCCCAACTACCTTTGAAGTCTATCACAAAAGCTCGCAACATATCCTCCGGTGTCTGAATAGTACGCTCTGCTTGTCCGTCTGCCTGGGGATGAAATGATGTACTAAGACTTACCTGAGTCCCTAACCCTTTTTGGAAGGACCTCCAGAAATTAGTTGTAAATTGAGCTCCTCTATCCGAGATAATAGATACAGGGACGCCATGCAGTCATACTATCTCCTTGATATAAAGCCTGGCATAATCCTCTGCGGAATATGTAGTCCTAACAGGCAGAAAATGGGTTGACTTTGTAAGCCTATCAACAATCACCCATATAGAATCAAACTTTCGCCGGGTACGCGGTAAGCCTACAATGAAATCCATATTAATTACTTCCTATTTCCAAGTCGGAATCTCCATATCCTGCAATAATCTATCGGGCTTTTGATGCTCAAACTTAACCTGCTGACAATTAGGGCACTGAGCAACAAACTCCGCTATATCCTTTTTCATTCCCTCCCATTAATATACCTCCTTGATATCATGATACATCTTTGTTGCTCCTAGATGGATAGAGTAACGAGAATAATGAGTTTCTACCATAACCTGTCGACGCAGCCCTGCAACATTAAGAACACATAATCATCCTCAATATCTGAGGACCCCATCTTCTATAGTTTCAAACGGTGTCTTCTCCTTATGAGGGGTGGTATCCCTATAATGAACTAACACAGGATCCTTGTACTGGTGTTACTTTACTTCAGTTACTAAAGAGGATGTTGTCGTATCCTGAATAGTAATTCCAATATCACCCGAGTCTAGTAACCGAACTCTAAGACTAGCTAGCTGATGAATCTCATGGGATATTCTCCTCTTTTCTGGCTGTAAATATGACAGGCTGCCCATAGATCTACGGTTGAGGGCGTCGGCTACTACGTTCGCTTTCCCCAGATGGCATAAAATATCAACGTCATAATCTTTAAGTAGCTCCAACCATCTTCTTTGACGTAAATTCAATTCCTTTTGCTTGAAGTTATACTGGAGGATCTTATGATCCGCATATATATCAACATGAATGCCATACAAGTAGTGCCTCCGCATCTTTAGTGCATGAATCACCGCGGCTAACTCTAAATCGTGGGTCAGGTAGTTCTTCTCGTGCTTTCTTAGTTGTCTAGAAGCATAAGCTACAACCTTACCATGCTGCATCAACACGCAACCCAATCCAACGCCTGAAGCGTCACAATAGATCACATAAACAACGGTCCCTTCTGGGAGCGTTAGAATCAGTGCTGAAGTTAATATGTCCTTCAATGCCTGGAAACTTTGTTCGCAAGCATCGATCCATTGAAACTTATCTCCCTTCTGAGTTAACTTACATAGGTATTCTAATATTTTACAATTCATGAAATTCCCCTCTTCAAAGGCCCAAACTTCATCCTTTATCTATCACAATTACGCCCTTATTCCACTACCAGGGCAGCATTTCATTTATTCTAAATACTACTAGTCTTAGACTCTTTTGAGTTCATTCAGTCTATACTAAGCCTTTTATAATTTAGAGAAACCATAAGCTCTCTTATGAGCTTAACCCCAAGGACTTATCCATTCTCGTCACCTTGTCACTCATCTTCTTCTTATCCTTCCTCCTATCTTCCTAAAACCTTGTCGCTCTACCATACTTTAACTTGCGACCCACACATCTCTATTTATACTTATTCACAACCTTCCTTCAACTTGCTTGAACCATAGATTTCCTTATGTTATTTTGGAACATCAAGCGAGACACGACATACCACTTTGGTCAAAGGTGCTAAAACATAAGAAAGTTTTGTTACAAGTTTCCTGTAATAACTTGCTAAACGGAGAAGCTACGAACCTGTATCGGTGTCGGGGGTCTAGGTCAAGTCTTTACTGCCCCAATTTTTTGTGTATCCACCCGGATGCCTTTACCCGAAATGATATGCCCAAGGAAAGCCACAGAGTTCAACCAGAATTCATATTTAGAGAATTTTGCATACAACTTCTCCTTTTGTAGAACTCTGAGCACAGTACGCAAATGATCTGCACGTGCAGCCTCTGAACGAGAATACACCAATATATCGTCGACAAATACAATTACAAACAGATCTAAAAAGAGCCTGAACACACGGTTCACCAAGCCCATGAATACTTTTAGGGCATTGGTCAAATCGAATGACATAACACGAAACTCAAAGTGCCCGTATCTGGTCCTGAATGATGTCTTCGGAATATCTTCCTCCTTAACCCTTACCTGTCCTCAAGTCTATTTTTGAAAAACACTTGGCACCTTGCAACTGATCAAGTAAATCATCAATCCTCGGGAGTGGGTATTTATTCTTGATCGTCACTTTATTCCACTGTCTATAATCAATACACATCCGTAAGGAACCATCTTTCTTCCTTACAAACAACACAAGCGCTCCTCATGGTGATGTATTAGGTCTAATAAAGCCTTTTTCAAGTAAGTCCTTTAGTTTTTCCTTCAACTCTTTCAACTCTGCGGGGGATATTCTATAGGGAGGAATAAATATTGGTTGAGTAGCAGGTAGTAGGTTAAAAGCAAACTTAATTTCTTGCTCAGGCAGAGGACCTGAAAGCTCATTGGAAAAAAACATCGGGAAATTCATTAACCATAGGGATAAATTGAACGGTTGGCTACTCTACTTTCACAGTCTTTACCCGAACAAAGTGATAATCATAACCTTTTCTGATCATCCTCCTCCTTGCCTTATGACAGGAAATAAATCTACCTATCGGCGATGTCGTATTACCTTTTTACTCCAAAAACAGGCGTTCCTGGAAATTAGAATCGAACCACCTTTTGTTCTTCAATCAACGTTAGCATAACAAGAAGCCAACCAATCCATACCCATTATAACATCAATTCTACGCAACCAAGCGCCACGTACCTTATCCTTATTTATCATCAAACTTATCATGGGCCATTACGACACCTCTCTATATATACGTAACAAAATTAGGACTTATCTCACAGTACTCATCCAAAAAAAGAGGTTTATATAGATACATAAGGGCCGACTAGGTCGCTGACATGCCATACCCAAAACTATATACAGGATACTGTCTGCAGAACCTTTTAAAGAAACATAACCATAATATATACAAGTCGGGATTGGGCTCCCTACGTCCTCATAAAACAACCTAACACATTGAGAATCCTGACTTGGTAGTACTCCAAGAAAAGGTGGAACGCACCAACCAAAAGCTGAGATCTGGAGGAAGTCCACAGTAGAGGGTCCTTGCCTCGTCCTATATGAGAACCTTGATCAGACACACTTCGAAGCAGAACCTTCATATACTTATCAGTTACCTTCCTCCTCTTGTACCGATTACTATCCTCTTCCTCTTCGTATCCCATAACATACATAGATGAATCTTGATTGACGGATTCCCAAGACTGTGGACTATCTGGAACCTCAGAAGAGTCGGTGTCCGAAAATACCCTGACATAGTTTTGAGCCTGAGGGAAACCCGGCTGTGCCAATCCATGCACTACTCCCCTCATATCCTGATCAACGGGTTGTGACAAGGAAACTAAGGGACTTGGTGAGGTCGGAACTCCTCTCACCCAATCTGCTGTAGGAGTGGTCGAAACAGCTCGAACAGATGACTCATATGGATCCTCGGATGGATCCTCCTCAATAGAAACCATGATCTCTGATGGGTCTGACTCCATAGTGTAACTTATATCTCTTTCTAACACTTTCGTAGCCTTTTGACCCGTGCTAGAAGCTTGCGCCTGTCGTCTAGAAGTAACAGGCATCGCTAAAAACATAAATAAGGTAAAGATTAAGAGTGGATACTTATGACTTAGTTCTATCGCACAATATGGATTAGAAAGAAAAGTAACCATCCTAATTATCCGGTTGCCTCGTGTCTATAAGTATGGTGTACAACACACTCATAAACAAGGTTCTACTAGACACGGTCTGTAGACAATCCTAGGACACAACTGCTCTGATACCACTTTTGTCACGACCCAAACCGATGGGCCGCGACGGGTGCCCGAATCCTATTTTTCAAACACCCTTAAGCATGCGTCTAAGATACAAACCTGAATAATATCTGCTGAATTACGAGAATAATATACATGAAGGAAACCTACCCAAAAGGCATATGTACATATACATGCAACATACGTAGGGCGAGCCGACAAAGCTGCTATAGACAACTATATACCTCAAAATTGGAAGTCGGCAAGGCCACATACTATCCAACTACAAATACTGTCTACAGACCTCTAATAGAAATACTATTGTACAAAGACGGGACTGAGCCACGTCATACCCATATACATATACACGCATATCGTACAAATACCAAAAGCAGCTCCGATTCTAGTGGAGCACGCCAACTCTCGTTGGTCAAGGATCATAAGAAGGGGGACCGTCAGCTTGCCTACCTGCACCTGCGGGCATGAAACGCAGGCCCTCGAAAATAGGGCGTCAGTACGAATAATGTACTGAGTATGTAAGGCATGAAAATGAGTACGTAAAAGACATAGATGAAACATGGAACAAAGAAATCCACCTGAAAGTCTGAATAACTTGTAAATTATACAACATTTATAGTGTCATGCACGTGCATATAAATGTCGTGCCATGCATGGGTATAGGTGTACATAACATCATTAAGCCTCTAAAGGCATCCCATCATAATATCTCGGACACTATGGGCAACATCATCAACATATACCAACTGATCAGTGGTGGTGCGTATATAATGTCGTAACCTTTTTCCCATATCCCATATACATATATATATATATACATATATACGCGTATATAACGCCATTTGGTCATGGGTCATTGTATATGTATAAATGCATGAAATGCATAATAAATACATTAATAAGATTTTCTCGGAATGCCATAAAAATCAATATACATTTCGGATAAACTTTATCAAATACGTGTTTTTCTGAGACCCATTAACAAAAGATATAATAATTCACATGGGAAATCAAGAATATAGACACCCCTAGTATTTCTAGGGATAGAGTCATTTATGAAAATTGCGTATTTTGCTCGTTTCATTTGTATTATTTGGATCATGCCAAAAAGAAGTAGGTGATAGCCTTAACATACCTGAAGTAGGAAAAATTCCGTATAATGTTCTTGGAAAAGATTGCATCGTACTCCTTTAGACTCGCAAAATTTTACGTTGATATGATTTTTAAAAATTCTCGTTGGAACCTTGTAGGAAATTTGATTGCAAGAATTCTCGTTGTTTAATGAAGTGTTTAGAATCAGAACTTTGTTTGAAATTGAGAATGACAACGTTCTGTTCTCTTTATGGAACTTTGTTTGAAATTGAGAATGGTATCGTTCTGTTCTCTTAATGGAACTTTGTTTGAAAATTATTTCCTAAGTCCTAATTGTAGTAAATGACCACTATTCTGATTGATGATATACCAAATATAAGAATGAAGTGTCCCTTACTTTGCTACTTGATTGCCACCTATCAAATGATTGAGTCATTTGCTTTAGATTGTGGCCAACTGCCACGTTTTTGAAGGGTGGAAATTATTAATTTTTATCCCCTAATTAGTTAATTAGGTAATGTTCCGTTACCCGGTAATTAACTAATTACTCGCATAATTTAAAAATTATCTTAAATTACTTAAAATTCTACTTATTTTTAATATACTTTATATATCATATACCGTGGTCATATGGTACCTTGTATGATACTAGTCCATAAATATCGGGTATTATTGCTCGACCCGTATTTTATCCCAAATCGGCCACCTTCAACGAAACTCGCTTTCTTTAATTTGTGCACCCTTTATCCTTCATGGCACTTACTTATTGCTTATTATAAATAACATAAATACGTTAACCTCAAAACAATCTCATCCCCGAGTCTACGTCGATTAATTGAAGACAAAACTTTAACGTACGAAATCGCGAGATGTAACAAGGATAAAACATGTCAAACTCATAAACATCACCTAGACATGGTGACAATGGCCTCGAATTTCATGGGGAAAGTGACAATAAATCTTCCCCAAGGATCGAGGTCCCTCAGGATGATCTCGAGGGAGTACCAATTGCCAATCCAGTCGACGTTAGTTCACATGTTGCCCTAAATGCAAATTTAGGCCCTGATCCTGAAGGTAGCATACGCAGGGAAGGTCGATCTGGTGGTCGAGGTACGCAGGGCGAAGGAGATGGTGAAGTTAGCCTCTAATTTATATTGGAAATGTTACAGGCTCAGCAAGCCGCTATAGCAAAACTACAAAATCAGCATCGAATGTCGAGTAAGGTCGAACCAGAAGTCATCCACAGGACCGAGCTGGTGTCGGAAAGGATGAACGCCAATGAATCGAGGATTGACCCCACCGTTATGTAAATGTTCTAGGAACTCACTAAATGAATTGAATCGGGAAAAAAGAAAATCGAGGCAAATGATAAGAAAGTAGAGACATAAAACCCCTGAGTTGACCAAATATCAGGGGCACCACCGATTTTAAAAGGTATGGACTCGAAGAAATTTGTGGTGAAGTCGTTCCCTCAAAGTGCGACTCCGAAGACCATTCCGAAGAAATTTTGCACGTCAGAAATACCCAATTACAATGGGACCACTGATCCTAATGAGCATGTCACCTCCTATACATATGCTATAAAAGGAAATGATTTAGAAGATGATGAGATCGAATCTGTTCTGCTGAATTTTTTTGGAGAAACTCTATCGAAGGGGGAAATGATATGGTATCACAATCTGTCACTTAATTCCATCGATTTCTTTGCCATGCTTGCAGACTCTTTCGTAAGGCACATGCCAGAGCAATAAAGGTTGAGACTAGGAAGTCAGACCTCTTCAAGGTGAAACAAAAAGACGATGAGATGTTGAGGGTGTTCGTATCTCGATTCCAGATGGAACACATGGAACTACCACCGGTCATAGAAGATTGGGCTGTTCAAGCCTTTATGCAAGGTTTGAACGAGCGAAGGTTGATGGCATCACGTCAATTGAAGCAGAATTTAATTGAATATTCGGGGGTAACCTGGGCCGATGTACATAATCGGTACCAATCAAAGATCAGGGTCGAGGATGATCAATCGGGGACCCCTTCCGGTTCCTCTTATCTGAACAGGATCGTCGGAAAAAATCAGAGGGATATCAACAAAGAACCTCGGTCGAGCAGAGACTGATATCAACCATACAATGCAGATCGTAGAAACAACGGCCCAGGACGCAATCCCATCCGAAATGATCGAAGGAATAATCGAGGACAGAGCTCTCGAGGACTCATGAGCAAAAGTGGTTTCGATAAACATGTCGATCCCACAGAGGCACCACGATTATCAGAGTACAATTTCAGCATCGAAGCATCGGGTATTGTGTCAGCCATTGGGAGAATCAAAGATACTAGATGGACCGAACCCCTACAGACTGATCCATCCCAAAGAAATCCCAATCAAATATGCAAATACCATGGTACACATGGTCACAAAACCGTAGACTGCAGAAAACTAAGGGAGTAGGTAGCTCGTCTATTCAACGAAGGTCACCTTCGAGAGTTCTTGAGCGATCGAGCTAAAAACCATTTCAGAGACAAGGACGCAAACAGGAAAAACGAGCAGGAAAAACCACAACACGTGATTCACATGATCGTTGGTGGGGTAGATATTCCACAAGGGCCCATGTTCAAACTCACTAAAGTATCAATCACCAGGAAAAAACGAACTCGAGATTCCAGAAGGCACTTTATCATTCAATGATGAGGAAGTAGAAGGGATCTCACAACCCCACAATGACGCTTTGGTAATCTCTATTCTAATGGAAGAAGGGAAGAAAAGTTATATATATATATATATATATATATATATATATATATATATATATATATATATATATATATATATATATATATATATATATATATATATATATATATATATATATATATATATATATATATATATATATATATATATATCAAAAAATAATTTTCAAGGGCAGCATGGCCCGATGAAGATCCTCTACAAAAAAGCCAAAATGGCCTTGAAAGAAACACAAAATATACAAATTCTAAAGGGCCTAGTCTTCTCCAGGAGTAGCATTTTCACTCTCGGGGCCTTCTCCACTTTCAGATCTGCTCATGCTCTCAGAATTGTCGTCATCAGGAAAGGCCAACACTCTGGCTTTAGCTTCAAGCTCCTTAGCACTCTCGATCTCGACTGTAAGATCGAATCCACGAGCGTGGATCTCCTCGAGAGTCTCCCTTCAAGACTAACATTTAGCATGCTCGACAACCCAATTTGCTCGAGCATGAGCAGCTTCGACAACTTCCTTTGCTCGAACCTGAGCAGCTTCAGCGTCGATCCGGTAGATGGCTGCCACTGCATCACCATTAGCCTTAGCCGTTTCGACCTCCGATTTGGCCGCTGCAAGTTATGTGACCAGCTTCTCTCGATCGGAAATTACTGAACCCAATCGAGACTCGAAATCCTCAATTTTCTTAGCTTGCACCAAGGCTTTCTCTTTCATGTTTCGGAGTTGGGTTTCAGCCGAGGCTAGTTGAGCTCGGGCACCCTCTTTTTCTGAGTCAAGGTGATCCATGTTCTTCTTCCATGCCTCGGCCTACGCCTTCACCTCGTCTACTTCCTCATGAAGTTGCCCGATCACATCGAGCTTTTGTTGGAACTGCGGGACCGAACTGTTAGCCGCCACACCAGAGTAAGTGTCATTAACTTCAAAGATTCTTCTTACCTGCTCGACAAGTTCAACATGTTCTTTTCGAGTCAATTCTTGCTCAGCACGGAGGCCCTTTGCTTCCCCTTCTCTTTGCTCACTAAGAAGTTTGAAGGCATCTTTTTCCTTAGTGAGCCCTCGGATCTCGGCCTCATATCGGCTCAGCTCCCCTCGGGATTGAAAGAAAGCTTCATGGTGAAGCACCAAAGCCTACAAACACAGAAAGAATGAGTTATACAAAGGAAGAAAAGTATAAGTATAAAAATTAATACCAATAAGGGAATCTGTGATTACCCGGTTTAGATCCTGTTGGGCTTCGTTGAAAAGACAAGGTGCTCCCACCTCGTCCATATGGGCTTGGTCTTCTTCCGTGACCAAGCATCAGAGGTAGCTATCTACCCCTACGGGGGAAGAAAGGACCCGAGCATCCTCCAAGACCGAGATGGTAATTGATCATATGCGCTTGGGATTGGCACCGGGGCCAGGAAACTGATGGGTTAACTTAAAGCTCGAGGAAGCTTTGCTCGAGCTCTTCCTCGGTACCTCCAAATCGCTCAGACCGGTGACATCTTCTACCCCAACAAGATAACCACGGAAAGGATCTTCCTCTCCATGGGCTCCTTCCCCGTGGCAAGTCTCCACGGCCTGAGCTTCCTGAATCATCGCCTCGCCGAATAAAGGAAACAAGGGGGAGTCCCCGATTTCTATCACCCCAAGTAAATATTTGGGTATAACTTCTTTCTCTTGAGGAGCCTCGAGCCCGGTTTCCCAACAGCTTCCAACGCCTCCTTAACAGACTTCTCACCCCGAGGTGAGGCATCTTCGGCTCTTTCCGATTAGAGGTAAAGCAATTTCAGCTTCCACCGTCTCGGAGTTAGCTCATTAACGGGCCACCAACCCAGAATCTTCTCCTCCTCCTCCTCCTCCTCCTCTCTTCCTGGGGTTTTGCCCCTCAGAGTTCAAGGCCCTTTTACTTTTGCTCTCCTTCGCCCGTCTTCGAGATAGGTGGTGAGACTTCTTCATCACCGGACGAGGGCCTCATCGTTGCATCCTTCCCGAGACTTACAAAAGGAGAAAATAAGTAAGCTCGGAAATATGTTTGAACAATGGTCAAATTATTAAGTCAGGAAGGAGGCTTAGCGTGGTTACTGGCCTCCCACTGACCTTTTGACAGTTCGCGCCATGCGTTCTCGACACGTTTTGACTTTGATACTAAGCTCCTAACCCAGTTCTCGATATGGGGAACTACATCCGGCATCCAGACAATGACTGCATCAAATGGGATGCCGATAAGAAAGGATGAAAAAATAAGACAATAAAAAGAAATTAAGGACGAAGTCATATTTACGTTTCATATTCCATTTATCAGGAAATGGCATACTCTCAGCCAGGATTAGGTCTGTGGTCTTCACTCGGACAAACCGACCCATCCAGCATCGGTCTTCGTCTTTGTCTATACTCGAGAAAGGCGCCTTGGTGGCCCCGCGCTAAAGCTTTATCATCCCACCTCGATAGAGTCGAGGGATATACAGTCGTATGAGGTTATCAAGGGTGAAAAGAAGCCCATCGACTTTGCTCACGAAGTAGTGGAGCAGTATCACGATCCTCCAAAAAGAGGGGTGAATTTGGCCAAGGGTCACATGGTATTTCCTGCCAAGTCTACGATGACTGGATCGAGGGGACCCTATGTGAAAGGATAAGTGTAAAAAGGAACCCTTCCACATGGGTGGTGATTGCTTCTTCTGGTGCCGATATCACCACCCTTTTGTTTCCCCAGTTGCAATCTTTCTTTCTTTACCTGGTCAAGGAGGATTTTGGGTATCGAGCATCTATGTCTCGATATATATGCTCGATACCGGCTCGCATCGACCAGGAACTGAGGAGGTTTTCTCGACTTTGAAGTCGAATCAATGACACACACCCGGGAACGAACTCCTCGGGGCGTGGCTCCGCCTCTGGTTCCTCGCCGGCCGGCCGGGACTAGGAAGCAGCTTTATTCTGCGGAACAATTTTCGATGTTTTAGCCATTTAGTTTTTGTGGTCAAAGAAGAATAGAAATCAAAATATTTGGTGTTTTAGGAAGAACAAGCGAAGAAGTTCAAAGACCTGAAGATAGGAAGCTTTGAAGAAGACAAAGAACTATGAAGATCAAAACGAAGGAGATTGAAAGTAAAGTTTGGAAGAGTGAAGACGGGGGCTATTTATTGATTTCACAATGACGGTTCAAAGCTGGTAGTGGCCGAACGTCGATTGACGCGCATTAAATGCATGGGAAACTGTATCGACGGGACGTTTCGCTCACCTTTTTCTCTTACGTCACGATGCTTACGTCATAATGAACCGAGCTGAAGATTGAGGACTCAAATCATTACTTGTCATTACTCTCCAAAAAACGAGTGGACTATCTGTATATGATCAAAATGTATGGTTAATCAAGACCAGGACGGTAGGTCAAGGTTTGATCCCATGTTATATCAGATCGTGACATGAAGATATATTGGCAAGCTCGTAATTCGAGGACCGATCGAGATCGAGACTAGCCATGATTGAGACCGAGCGGGATAGAGATCGAGCAAGATCAAAGGAAGCCTGCTGAGTCGAATAACAGAAAGCCGAGATATCCGTGACCGGGCAAGGATCGTGACGGAAATCTCGGCGCGTATCAAGTCAAGACCGGTTAATTAGCCAATCATGGGATTTCCTTCTGTATTTAGAATTGTACCATAAGTAGAATTTCTCTACTATATAAAAGGGGTTCTAATCATTTGTAATCATCACATTCACGCATAAGAAGCAATATATTACATTTTCTCTCTTAAGCTCTCTTACTCTATTGTTCAGTTCTTACTTTTCAATAACATACTCAGTTGGTTCAAGGGCGATTTAGTTGCATTGCTTTATTTTTGCAGTTACTTTCTAGTATCAATTTTCATATTTCTCAGTTTGTGCCAAGTGAAATCACATATACTTAAAACCACTTATAAATTTAATTGTTATCCAATTTTAAAGGTATATATATGCACAAATTTTATACTCGAAATTTAAAATTTATTTTTTAGCTTGAACTTTAAATGAGACGGTCACAAACAACTTCTACCAACTTTTTTCCTTCAATTTATTAACCAACACGACATTACATTGTACGTACTCGTAGATCTCCTAAACTTTAGCAGCATGACATGAAATCAAAACGCAAATGATAATAATACAATAGCTTTAACGCCACTCCTAATTAACTGGTTTACTAATTTTCCATCAATAATCATGGCCATCCGCCGCCAAATCCTCCACCAGTTGATCCACCAAGCCCGGTGCCTACTCCTCCGCTAAGGCCGCCGCCACTGCCACTGCTGCCACCGCCACTGCCACTGCTGCCGCCCCCACCCATGCCGCCGCCACTTCTGCCGCCGCCGCCACCGCCCATGCCGCCGCCACTTCCGCCGCCGCCACCGCCCATGCCGCCAGCACCAACACCTGCTCTAATACCACCACCAACCCCAACGCCAACCCCAACACCACCTTCAACTCCTGCACCAATGGGCCCCACACCAATACCCAACCTCCCTCCAATTCCAGCTCCAGCACCCCCACTAATGGATCCTCCTACACCAAGCCCAGTGCCACCTGTTATATAATTAAACAGAATATTAGTAAGTAAAAATAATTAAGGCTCAATTCGAAGCGTGAAAATAACTTTTCTGTAGATATCTCCATGTAATGTTCGAGAAAAACACAGACAATAAGTTCGTTGAGGATGCAAAAAAAACATGTTGCCAAAAACCATAAACCGAATATACCAAGTGCTTTTTATATGTATAAAGCCTGCAAACTTTTTATTTTTATTTTAAAAGCCTTCAAACTCACTTTTGCCTTTTGAATTGGGACGTACATGCATGCCTTTTCATATAGTATTATATATTATTATCATTAATTATTTAAAAAACGACCTGTAGTTCCATTATCTGCTTCAAATCCGCCAATATTACCAGTGTCATCTATCCCGCCTTGGTAATCAGACGTAGTCACATTTGCCGCAACAAGAGAAACATTTTCGTTTGACAATTTCCTGGCACCAACCAAAGCTCCTAGTAAAAGCACAGATAGAAGTGGTAGAACTTTAGCGAACATTTTCGCTATTGAGAGGTTTAAAATTCAAAAGGGATATTAAACGAGAGTTTTGTGACAAGTGAAGGATTGTAGAAGGGATTTTATAGGAAGTTTGCGCCCGAAGAAGAATCCAAAAACCAACCGTACCATTCATTGTAACTTGTAAATGAGTGCATGAATTTTATGTGGACATCTGGAAACCATGCACGTAGAAATACAGTGTTATGATTACAACTTAAAGAACTCTGCAACTGTATTACATGAAAAAGAGAGTAGGCTCCTCAGAAACATGATGAACAGTACTTAATTCGGACAGGAGAAGGATTTTGACTCATCAGCCAAATAGTACAGACAAAAGGTTTGGATGATCTTCGTATGCTAATTAATAACCTCCTTACCGCTAGAATCCCAAATTTCTTTGTGATCTTACCCATTGACGGTACAAAATATATTTACATAATTTTAATTTGTCATTCAAAAGATAACAAATTTTGAATAGCATTAATTGGTAATTTCAAATAAATTCTATATATACAATAATAGTATAAAGATTCGTATCATTATATTGCAGCACCTGGAAAAATATAAATATATATTGCTATCAGTGTAATATAATTAACCTCTTTATAGTAGGTAATTCTACTTCCTCCGATTCACAATAAATGATCTTTTGGTCTTTTATGTGTTAGGAGTGTTTATGTTAAGAAATAATAAAGATTAATATGGTTAATTTTATTACTAATTAATGTTAAAAGAAAAATTTCTTAATCTATGTGAAAACAATAAAAATTCACTTATTGTGGACAAAAGGAAATACATTGTTTCTAGGTCGTAAATGATACTTGACTCGATTATATTAATTCTTTTTTGTACGGGACCGTAAACTTATTGCTCTATATGGTTAAGGAGCTAAACATGCAGCAACTCATGCTCCACATATTTACGGCTTTGTTTTGTGGAAATTAAACCAAGTACGCGGCGGAGGCATGACTTATGCTAAGGGTTCAAAAAAGGAATAAGTTAAATTTTTTAAAGAGATTGTAACTAGAGGGAATTGAACCAATGACTTCATAATGATAATGGTATTATTCCTTGACCACTAATCCATGCTTTTGGGATGTATGAAGAAATTCAAAACATAATATATAGAAAAATCAGATTTTATCTTATATACATTATACACCGTGTAATTTTTCGTCAAAGAATGTTGGGTTGAACCCTTAGCTTGCGCCCCTAAATCCGTCCTGCGCGTCCACTGTCTAATCCAAGTTCCGACGAAATACCGGCAGTGAATTTCTTGAATTCTATAAGTAGCTGAAAATCATATAACAACTCAGAAGTCACTAAACCATCTTAAACGAATGATGGAATATGAAAATTAGGAGTCAGGAGTAACATTTACGTCATGTTTCTCATTGTCAATGCGTTGAGATTAAGTTTTAATGGGCTGGGGCCTGGGGTCATGAAAACTAGGAAATGCAATATTTAGTTGAGATTAAACGTATTCTTTGTCGAAAAGGATTTTCGTATATATACGAAATCTTAAATTTATTTATCCATTTTATTTAAGTTTTTCTATTTGCAGAAAGTAACTGAGGTTCTTTTTACAAAATAAATACAATCCGGTCAAAATCGATAATTTATCTACAATTTAAATACAATTTTTTTTTGTATATAATTCAGTCAAAAACTACTGTTTATGTATAATTTATATACAATTTATATAAAATTATGTTAATTGTATTTTGTGTATGCTATTTCTAAACCCGATATACAAAACATATAGCACAATTTTGTTTACCCTTAAATTCGGGTAACAATTAAACTTATATTGTGGTTTTAAGGATACGTGATATAATTCAATACCAATTGATAAACAATGAACTAAATGAATAAATTGAACAATAAAATAATCCAAACAAGAATTATAGCAGTGTATCGACCTCGATTCGAGATGGTCTCGAGGTTGGATAATAAGGACAGTGAAGGAAAGTAATGAACAGTAATGAATAGTAAGAGAAATAGAGCATCATATATATTTTTTATCAGTGAATGATCGTGTCTTATAAATGAATAGGTCCCTCTTTATATAGTAGAGTAATCCTAAATAAGGTACAATTCTAATAACGAAAATAAATCCCATGATTGGTGTTAATAACCGCATGATTCGATCTGTTTCGGGATTTCCGCCGAGATCTTCGGTCGATTGCTAATATTTCCATTCCATTATTATGCCTCACTCGAAGTCGGTCATGCTCGGTTTCGATCTTCAACGAGCACTTCGATCTTCACGTTCCATACTCTGCCATCGAGCTCGAGCCAAGTCCATTACGAGCTTACTCTCGAGGCAGTTCCTTGTGCCTATGAAATCAGACATACCCGATTTCAACCCTATACAGATAGTCCCCGCGTTTCTTAGAGTAAAACGAAAAGAAACGATTTGAGCCTTGATTCTCTGACACCTCGATCATGACATCATCTTCATGACGTAAGTGGCGGATATGACCGAAACGTCCCATCGGTCAAGTTCTCCAAATCATTAATGCCTGTCAGTTAGTGGTCAGACACTAGCGCCACCGAATCGTCGCCATGAGCCTATAAATACCATCGCCACCGAATCAAACTTTACTTCTGCTTTGATCAAGTCTCTAAGTCTTCTAACCCTTCTCACCTCCTCTCTATCGCCGCATGTTTAGTCACCGGTGTTATCACCGGAACCACCAGTTTTTACATATTCCTTCGCCCTTCTTCACTTGCATCAATGGCGAAAAACCTCAAATACTGTACCGCATGAAGAGAAAGCTTCCTCCTCCTCTTCCCCGCTGTCCGAGGACATTACGCCGGCGGAGTCGCTTCCCCACGAATACGTTCCCGGCCCGTGTACTCTAAAATCTGACTTCAAGGTCGAAAACCCCTCGTCGGTCCCGGGCCAATGCGAGCATGTGTTGATGTACATGCGCTTGATAACAGACAACCATCTCGAGGCCATGAAGAGGGACTGCAACTGTGGTCCCAAGATCATGGTACAAATCCCTGCTTCCAAAGAGAACATCACTACATATGTGGAGGGATTCCTAAGTGTTTACACTTACCCCTTCACATTAGGCCCCCTCGATCCGATGATCCTAGACTCCTGCAAAAGATATCAGGTCACCCTCAGCCAAATCCACCCCTCTCTATGGCGTATAGTAATCATGCCGCGCTTCTTCTCTAGAAAGGATGAGGAGCTAGAGTTTACTCTGAACCATCTCATGCGGTTGTACCGACCTCGAATCTATCGAGGACTGATCAGGCTTCAACGTCAGGCAATGAAGGCCTTGTTCTCGAACATCGACAAGGATAAGGATCGAGGTTGGATGAGCCTTTTTATACGGGTGAGGACTCGTGACATAATACCGAAGGAGAAGATTTCGTTCCCTAAGGAGTGGAACCCCGACCGTAAGTGACCTTTTAACTTTGTTATTTGTTCTTTCTTTGATTTTGCCTAATATTTCTTTTCAACATGCCGCTATTTCTTGGATGCCTCAAGTGGTATCCTATCTCGAAGATTAGGTTCGGAAGCTAGCTTCAACTTCCACTCATGCCGAACGCGCATGGCATGATTTGGAAAGGGGCCGATGTGAGGCCAAGAACCAAGGTAAAGATCTCTTTTCTCGTGTTCTGAAATAATTATTGTACTTCATTCATCACTAATTTTCTTTCATGGAGGCCTAACTAAGGATGCCATTTTTAGGCCCTCGACTAGCGAGGGAGAAACTAAGTCCCCGGTTCCGAAGCCGGGGAAAGATAAAAAGAGGAAAGATGCCTCGTAATCCGAGGACCCCAACCCCAAGCCTCAAAGGGTGAAGAGGAAAACAATCGCTCTGACAGTGGACTTGATCCAAAGACTAAGAGACGAAGAAGAGGAAGATGCCTCGTCGCTGACGGTCCGACCTAGGAAAGTCGTCGAGGCTGCCAAACTTTTCGAGCCGACGACAGCTGCTGCAACTACGCCTCGTGTCGAGGAGGATTCAAGAAGGAATTTGGGTGTGGATCCCGAATCTCCAAAGGTCGAGATCATTTCTCAACCAACTGCAACTACACCGGATGGGGCCGGTTCCGAGACGCAGAAGATCGATCAGAGCTCCCCGAGCGACTTGCTCGGGGCCATGATAGCATGCCAATTCACTTCACTTCCGACCTTTTCTAGGGAGGCATTAAGGGAGGCTAGGGAGTTGAAGACCTCCGATATTGGCGGAGGCTCTAGTGTAGGTGATCCCTTCCGAGATTGCTTTACTAGGGTCGATGATGCCTCCGATATCAGCGATGCTTAGATTCTTTTGGAAGAGGCCCAACGTCTCCTTTCTCGGGTAAGTATCAGTTACTACAATTCTTTTCTTTACTCTTTTTTCTCCAAATCTGACTCGTATTTTCTTTCTTGTATAGGACTCCGCTAAGTTTCGAGTTGACCATAGCCAGTGCGGGCCGAACTCCAGAAGTTCTCGGAGGAGAGGAAAGCTCTGAAGCTACTTTGTGGCCAAATGGACGAAGCCATAAAGGACCTTCAAGCTGAACTGGCCAAGGCTCGTGAAGAGGAGGCCGAAAGATAAGCAGGTAACCATCCTTTTGATAAAGTATGGACTCAACCCAACCGTGGAGGCTAATACTTCACTATCTCAGCTGCAGCACAAGGTGCAAAGGATCGATCTCCTTCGAGGAGAGGTCGATCAGGTCAAGGCTGATTATGATTGGTGGAAGGAGAGTATGGACCACCTAGCTGCGAAAAAAGAGACTACCTCGGCCAAACTGTCATCGGTCGAGGTTCAACTTTGGGGCATTAAAGAGAAAAGCTCAGCCCAGGCCAAGAGGATCGATGAGCTTGAAGTTGGGCTTGCTGAGGCCAAAGCGGAGATTGAGAAGACAAAGTTCATGGCAGATAAGTCGATTTCCATGTATCGGGCCGATGCTTAGGCTGCTTAAACGCAGCTAAGGGAGTTTTTCGATAGGGAGCAATGGAATATCGACTTGGCAAAATGTCAATATCGGAGGGAAACCCTCGAGGAAATCCATGCTCGAGGTTTTGACCTTTCCGAGGAGATAGCCCAAGCCAAAGTGCTCGAAACTGAAGCCAGGCAGCTTGCCTCCTCCGACGATGAAGAAGGCAGCTGACGCGGATCCGATGAGGGGCCTGAAAGAGAATATGCTCCCGAAGGCGAGGTCGGCCCCGCCCGTAGTTAGAACTTAGCTTCTTTTTTTGTTTCTTTTCGTAAGACCTTAATCGGTCTTTTGTACATATACTTCAATATATAAAGAACTTCTTTTTGAATACCTTTATAGTTTTATGTTCAAATATGTTCTATGCCTTTGCCTTGTGAAAATTTTTGTTGCTATAACTTTACTAATCGAGTGAGTATTAGCTCGAACTTAGAGTAGAACAAACCCTTAGGTTTTTTAGCTAAGCGAGGGTAAGTCCCCGAGCTCAGTAATATGTTTTAGATTTTATCTCGGATGGCTTGATCGAAGTGATAACTGAATTATTCTTATAACTAAGTTCAAGTAAATTTTGAACTTAGAATAAAACAAACCCTTAGGTTTTTATCAAGTAATAGGTAAGTTTCGAACTTACAGTAACACACCCCTTAAGTTTTATGATGAATCTTCGAGCTATATTCAAGTCGACTTTATTCGAGCTCGGAATAGTGGAACCCTTAGGTCCTAATTGAGTGAGAACAATGTCTCAAACTCTAAATGTATTGGCCCTGAGGCTCTTTAGATTAAGTCGATACGGCCTCTAAAAGATGTCTATTTCCCCCTTTCGGCTTAAAGACTTAGTAAAAACTTTCTTCATGCCTTAGCATTTATTTTTTTAATTGGGTTTTTTGTGGGTCTGATGTCGATTGAAACCCCTTTGCTTTTTGTGCCTTAGCATGTTTTTGTTAAGATAGTTTGATACCTTTTAAGGTTTTTCGAGGGGTAATATTATCCAAACCTTTTTGGTTTTTCGAGGGCTGATTTTATCAAAGCCTCTTTTTGATTATTTGCCGAGGGTAGCCTTTTTTAACCGATTTTTCAAAGCATTTTAAGGTCTATTGTTTATTGAGGAATTCGGACGTCTCCAAGACGCGTTATTTTGGCAGTAGCCTTTAATTTGTCCGTAGCCTTCGGGTATGCCTCTTGGGCTTATTTACTGATAATATTTCGAACTTGTTCGAAATGTTAGTCCCCGAGAATGGTGGCCTTAGCCTAATGGTCGAGGGGTGCCTCTTTGGGGTCTTGTTACTTTTAGTTTAGATAACACGAATATGCCTATCATCGATGGCAGTCTCCGAGTATTCGAGGTATATTGTGCTTGGCTCTTGAGCCATTTCTCACAAAATCATAAGTATGAGATTTGCACAGTAGAGAATTTGTTCTGAGACACGAGATGCTTAATAAAGAAAGAATGCTTCTTTGGATAATTTATACATGCGTACATGTTTTTATCGGGACTCTACTAATTTATATGGACACAGTTCATTTGACCATTTGGCCCATTACAAAGTTTTCTCTGTCGAGGCCCTTTGACATGAGGTACTTTTCTCGAACATAAAACATTCGAGGGTGATGGCCCCCCAGTATTCGAGGTTGATTGCAAAGAAGCCTTGGATACTATTGAATTGTCCTCAGGTATCACATAATTGTTGCCTCGTTAAAACCTCGCCGGAAAAACCCATTTGGGATAAAAACCGATCTAAGGGAAAAAAAGTGCAACGCGTACTTTAAAACTTGAGGTCTCGATGTCTTTAGTCGAACACCTGCAATGAGTTAGCGTCGAATATATATAAATGAAAGAAAGGAAGAAGTCATACCTTAACAATAGTATCGTTTGAGAAGTGATATGTTCTAGTTGTTTGACAGTGGTTCGCTGTCCATTGTTCCGAGTTTATAAGACCTTTTTCCGATTATATCGAGGATTTGGTTGGGTCCTTCAATTCGGACCGAGCTTCCCTTCATTAGGATCTCGAGTGTTGATGGCAACTTTCCTTAGGACTAGGTCCCCGACTCTGAAGTGGCGAAGGTTGGTTCTTCTATTGTAGTACCTTTCGATTCGTTGTTTTTGTGCAGCCATCCGAACGAGTGAAGCTTCTCGGTTTTTCATCTAACAATTAGAGGCTAGTATTCATGGCCTCGTGGTTCGATTCCTCTGTTTCATATCAAAACCTGGCACTGGGTTCTCCGACTTCGACTGGAATCAAAGCTTCGGAGCCATATACTAAGGAAAACGGAGTTGCTCGTGTACTGGACTTCGATGTTGTTCGATATGCCCAAAGGACGCCGGGTAGAATTTCTCTCCATTTCCCTTTAGTTCCATTCAGGCTTTTCTTCAGGCTTTGGATGATAGTTTTGTTCGTCGACTCAGCTTGTCCATTCCTACTAGGGTGATATGGAGTTGACAATATCCTTTTTATTTTATGATCTTCGAGGAATTTTGTCACTTTGCTGCCGATAAATTGTTTACCATTGTCGCATACTATTTCTGCGGGTATCCCGAATTGACATGCGATGTGATCCCAGATGAAATTTATAACCTCTTTCTCTCTGACTTTCTCAAAATCCTGTACTTCAACCCATTTAGAGAAATAGTCAGTCATAAACAAAATGAATTTAGCTTTACCTAGGGCTGATGGCAGAGGGTCGACGATGTCCATCCCCTATTTCATGAATGTCCATGGGGATATGAGCGAGTAAGTTGTTCTCCGGGCTGGTGGATCATCAGTGTGAACCTTTGAAACTTGTCGCATTTTCGAACAAACTCCTTAGAATCTTTTTCCATGCTATCCCAGTAGTATCCTGCTCTAATGACTTTGCGAATTAGTGACTCGGCGCCGGAATGGTTCCCACAAGTGCCTTCATAGATTTCTCGTAGAACATAATCAGTTACTCCTGTTCCCAAACATACTGCCAATGCTCCGCCGAGTGTCCTTCTATATAATGTTCCGTCTTCGGCCAATGTGAAACGAGCAACTTTAGTTCGCAGGGCCCTCGATTTTTTAAAGTCCGGTGGGAGCTTTCCATTCTTCAAGTACTTGATGTATTTGTTCCTCCATTCCCAGGTTAAGCTCGTAGAATTTATCTCAACATGTCCTTCTTCAATTACGGATCTCGAGAGTTGGACGACAGTCCTTGAGCTGATCTCGTCTTCCTCGACCGATGTCCCCAACTTTGCAAGTGCATCGACCTCATTGTTTTGTTCTCGAGGTACATGGTGTAGAGTCCATTCCTTGAAACGGTGCAAGGTTACCTTCAATTTGTCCAAATACCTTTGCATTCTGATAATAGGTGAATTAGATTATAGTTTCGCCCCTAATGAACCACACTTTACTATGTTTTTAATGTAAATATTGATAACAAAATGCTCTGATTAGTATTTTTCGTGCTTTGTAGGATATATTCTACGAGAGGAGAACTTTGGAGTCAATTAAGGGAATTCGAGGCCAATCAAGGAGAACCCATTGGATTGCACAAGGAAAAGAGCTGAAAGTGGTTGGAGCACTGTCCACCGCGACCGCGGTCGACCGCGGATGGAGCGCGGTGGAAGTCAAATTGAAGCAAAATCACTGAAGCCTACCGCGGTCGCGCCGCGTTCCTACCGCGACCGCGGGCGAATGCTAGAAAATCTGGAACTTGAAGGACTTAAGTGCAAAACACGAGATTTAATTGCCAAAACCCTATATAAACATTGTAAATCCGCCCAAGAGGGGGATATATCTATTTTTAGGCTCAAGTAGGAGGCAACTCATTGTGAGAAGACAATAAACAATTAGAGTTTTATTTTCTTCTTCGTTTCATCATTATTTTGGAGTATTATGAATTATTTTGGGTTTTTGTTATTCTTGAGTATGAGTAGCTAATTTCTTTATTATAAGGTTGTTGGTGGAACCCGTTGGGGATGAACTTGCTGATATATTAATATAGTTTTGGTTTGGTTACTAATCTCTATTTGTTCAACTACGTTCTTGTTGTAGTTGATTGAAGGGCCCTCAATTAGCTGTTCCTATGTAGTATATATCTACTTGAGAGAGAGTGCATATTTAGGTAGTTGTTTGAACAACACCACTCCCAAAGTATAGGCGAGAGTCATAACCGAGGGTTTAGAGGTTGGATTAGAGATAACGATACCTCGGGTGCAATCTAAAGTGAACTGTATTGAAATCTAGCTAGCGTAACTTGAGAAAGTGCGTCTAGTAAATTATCATAATTACTTGAGAGAGATTTATGATAACTGGAGGGTTCATGATTGATAGAGATAACTAAGTCAAAACTATAGGAAATATACAATAAGGGAAATCAACAACGGGGGAAACCATAACCTTAGACCTTTATCAAAATTGTTTAAACAATATTGTTAGTTAAAGCTTTAGTTATTAATTTTGTTTAACTGTAGTAGTATAAACAAAGCAAAGTGATATTCATAAAGTTTGAGAAAGTTGACTATTGAGAATTTAGTAATCTAACAACAACATTTGATACGTTAGTTCCCTGTGGGATTCGACTCTGGGAAAAATACCCGGATTATATTTGCAACGCCCGCTTAGTCCTTTATTATACATAGTTGAGCGTGATCAAATTTTGGCGCCGTTGCCGAGGAATTAACGGTATTATCAAGTGTAGTTGAGGAAAAATACGAAAATTCTTAAGTATAGTCAAGTTTCTTTGATTTCACATATATATTGAATTTCTAACATTTGCTAAACCGGTGGTACAGGTGCATGCCTAGAAACTCTTCGAGAGCTGGTGACGTATTTGAATCATTGCCAGATCCCGAAAAAGTTTTCAGGGCCTTGAACATGGCCACCAGGAGAAGCAAACAACAATCAAACATTGAACACATAGAACCATACATGGCATATTTGAATAACAGAAACAACCTGAATGTTGGGGATGTTGGCAATGGTGTGGTCGACCCTGCTGCAAGAATTGCAGTGCCTCAGATACCCATTGTACCTGAGGCACCATTATACGACTGGGCACAACCCACAACTGACAACTTGGAGACCGCGATTTTGGTCCCTCAGATTGAAGCAGAATCTTTCCAGATTACAAACAACATGCTACACTTGTTGCAGAATAAAGGGCTATTTTCGGGGTCGTACGTCGAGGATCTTCAGCAGCACTTAAAGAACTTTCCGTTCATCTGCAAGAGCCAGAGGCAGCCAAATGTTACCCTGGAAGCATTTAGACTGTTATTGTTTCCGTTCTCGGTAACAGGAGTTGCCCAGACTTGGCTCAACTCCCTCCCTATCAACTCTATTGCAACATGGGTGGAGTTGGTCAAGCAATTTCTGAATAAATTCCATCCACCAAACAAGACAACACAGCAGATTGATGAGATCATAAGCTTTAGGAAGAAGCCTATGGAGACACTACAGGAAACATGGGAACGGTTCAAAGGGATGCTGGTTATTTGTCCTCACCATGGAATTCCTGATCAAATATTGGGACAACGATTCTATATGGGTCTGGCTGATGGTGTAAAAGCCAATGTTGATGCTTCAGCTGGTGGAGCATTCCTTAGCAAAACATGGAGAGAGGGCCAGATTCTACTTGATACGATGGCACAAAATTCAGGTTGGACAACCAGGGGTGCTCCAATTACCCCAATTGTTCACTCAGTGCCATTAGATCCATCCACCACTATGGCTGAAAACATGGCTACTTTGATGACACAAATGAGTCTTCTTACGAAAAAGGTAGAAGAGTCAGGGATAAAGCAGCAGGTTCACATTGTGGATACTACCAATGGGGGATTATGCACATCTTGCATTAGTCAGCCAGTTGGTAATCAGTGGAACGCAGAATGTGATCACCCTCATTACCCAGAAAACATGAATTATGTGTCAAACTATGGAGGCCAAAGACAAGGGGGACAGAACTGGGGTCAGCAAGTTCAACCATATAGACCTCCTCATCAGCAGCAAAACAACGAACATGGGTGCCATGAGACCTCATGGTAATGTGGCACCTTATCAAAGGCCACAAGGGTATAACAATAAGACTCAGCAGCATGCATACCACCCCCCTCAGCAACAACATGGGGGGAGGCAAGAAGATGGTTTTTCTAGGCTTGAAGCAATGATGCAACAGGTGATTGGGTCAACTTCCAAAATCAGTGAAAGAGTAGATGCTCATGATTCAGCTATCAAAAATATTGAAGTGCAGTAGGGCCAGATTTCAAATGCAGTGAACAATCGTCCTCATGGAACTCTATCGGCAGACACTCAGGTGAATCTTAAGGACCATGGCCCGAAGCATATGATGGCAGTGAGTCTCCGCAATGGCAGGGACTTAGACTTAGAACAAGAGTTGGCTCGGGAAAGCAGGCAGGCAGAGACACTAGTGTCAGTGCCAATCAAAATTGATGACTCTACAAACTTGACCAAGGTAACAGTGGAAACCGTTGAGGGAGAATCCAGTGGGTAGAGTGATGCTGATAAGGAAGTGGAGATAACCCCAGAACCAGTAGTTGAAGTGGTAGCTGAGAAAGAAAAATCCCAAATCACTTGGAAGAAGAGACCGCCAACCCCATTCCCTCAAAGGCTGGCCAAATACCAAAAGGATGAGCAGTACAAGAAGTTCTTGGATATGCTGAAGCAGATACAGGTAAACATTCCTCTGATTGATGCTCTAAAAGAGATGCTTGGGTATGCAAAGATGATGAAGGACTTGATGTCCAGGAAGTTTGATTTCCAAGACTTAGCGACTGTGACTTTGACTCAGACTTGAAGTGCAATGGTAACACGACCAATAGCAGAAAAGTTGTCTGACCCAGGGAGTTTTACAATTCCCTGCACCATTGGAAATTTTGCTTTTTTTAATGCACTGTGCGATTTGGGGACCAACATTAATCTAATTCCCCTGGCCATTTATAAGAGACTGGGTATTGGTAGAGCTAGACCAACGTCCATGCTGCTGCAGCTAGCTGACAGGACGGTGAAAAGACCGTCGGGTATTCTGGATAATATCTTGGTGCAAGTGGGGACGTTTGTATTCCCTGCTGACTTTGTGATACTAGACTGTCGTGTGGATGAGGAGATTCCCATAATCTTGGGGAGGCCATTTTTGGCCACAGGCAGAGCTCTCATTGATTGTGAGACTGGAGAGCTCAAGATGAGGCTGAATGATGAAGAAATCACATTCAACGTGCAAAAATCCATGAGGCGACCGAGTGAGTTCGCCAACTGTATTGATGTCGTGGATGTGATACTAGAGGACGATGATGCGTCCTTGACTATTGAGGACCCCCTTGTTGCATGTTTGATGAACTTGGATGATGTAAATGGTGAGGAATTGGCAGAGTGAGTGTTAGTACTAGAAGGTAAAGGGGTATGGCCGATGGCTCTCCGTTTGAACCATTGCACTTAGAGAAAAGAGAGAGCCTACCAACCGAACCCTCTGTGGAAGAACCACCCAAATTAGAGTTGAAACCATTGCCATCCCATCTCAGGTACGCATTTATAGGCCCTAATTATACACTACCTGTTATTATCTCATCCAGTTTGCTAGATGTGCAGGCAAAACAGTTATTACCGGTGCTCTCTGAGTGTAAGACTGCCATTGGTTGGACCATGGCAGATATCAAAGGGATTAGTCCGGCATATTGCATGCATAAGATCTCTTGGAAGAGGGTCACAGACCTTTCAGGGAACACCAAAGGTGATTGAACCCGAACATGAAGGAAGTGGTGAAGAAGGAAATCATCAAGTGGTTAGATGCGGGAATCATTTTCCCATATCTGACAGCAGCTAGGTTAGCCCAGTGCAGTGTGTCCCAAAGAAGGGTGGCATGGCGGTGGTAAAGAATGATAAAAATGAATTGATATCCACAAGAACCGTCACGGGCTGGAGAATATGCATGGATTACAGAAAGTTGAACCTTGCCACCCGCAAAGACCACTTCCCACTTCCCTTCATTGATCAAATGCTCGACAGGCTAGCAGAGAGGTCTCACTTTTGTTTCCTTGACGGGTACTCGGGGTATAACCAGATTTCTATTGCCCCGAAAGACAGGCAAAAGACCTCCTTTACATGTCCCTACGGGGTGTTTGCTTTCAGGAGGATGCCATTTGGTCTCTGCAATGCACCTGCAACATTCCAACGGAGCATGATGGCCATTTTCACAGACATGGTAGAAGATATTATGGAGGTCTTCATGGATGATTTCTCAGTAGTGGGGAATTCATTCGATGAGTGCCTAAAAAATTTAACCCGTGTCCTGAAGAGGTGCATCGAGACGAATCTTGTGCTTAATTGGGAGAAGTGCCATTTCATGGTACAAGAAGGGATCGTCTTGGGGAACTTGGTGTCGAGTAAAGGTATTGAGGTGGACAGAGCCAAAGTCGATGTGATCGAAAAACTTCCACCTCCCACATCAGTCAAAGCTATTCGTAGCTTCCTGGGGCACGCCGGGTTGTACCGGCGATTCATCAAGGACTTCTCCAAGATTGCCAACCCCCTCTGTAAGTTGCTTGAAAAAGATAACCCATTTGTGTTTTCTGATGATTGCAGGGTGGCTTTTGAGGAACTGAAGAAGCGTTTAGTCACATATCCAATTATTGTTTCCCCCGATTGGGAGCAACCGTTTGAACTCATGTGTGATGCTAGTGACTACGTTGTGGGATCCGTGTTGGGTCAGCGCAAAGATAAGGTAATGCACCCAATTTACTACGCAAGTAGGACTTTGAGTGGAGCTTAGCTGAACTACACGGTAACTGGAAAAGAGATGTTGGCTGTCGTGTTCACCTTTGACAAGTTCAGGTCTTTCTTGATCGGGTCGAAGGTGATCATGTACACTAATCACACATCAATTCGATATTTAGTTTATAAGAAAAAGTCTAAGCTGCGCCTAACTCGTTGGGTGTTACTTCTTCAAGAGGTTGACTTGGAGATTCGTGACCGCAATGGCATAGAGAACCAAGTCGCTGACCATCTATCACGCCTTGAAGGTGCTGAGAATGTGATTAAGTCTGAGGATATTCTGGAAACCTTTCCAGTTGAGCAGTTGCTAGCCACGAGTGTGGAAGATGTGCCATGGTATGCAGATATTGCAAACTACCTGGCCAGCGGCATTGAACCCTATGAACTCTCCTCTGTTCAAAAGAAACACTTTTATCGTGACTGCCGCAATTACTATTGGGACGAACCTCATTTGTTTAGAATTTTCATTGATAACATGATCCGGAGGTGTATCCCCGAGATAGAACAATTTTCTGTTTTGCAGGCTTGTCACGCGTCACCATATGAAGGACATTTTGGAGGAGTTCGGACAACAGCAAAGGTGTTAGAGGCTGGTTTCTACTGGCCAACTGTTTTCAAAGATGCTCACCAATGGGTGAAGGGCTATAACGAGTGCCAAATAATGGGGAACATATCCCGTTGACATGAGATGCCAATGAACCCAATTCAAGAAGTTGAGGTGTTTGATGTATGGGGGATTGATTTCATGGGTCCCTTTGTTAGTTCCTACGGAAATAAGTACATACTTGTTGCTGTAGATTACATGTCTAAATGGGTGGAAGCTACAACGTTCCCCACCAATGATGCAAGAGTGGTGGTGGGATTCTTGAAGAAGAATATATTCACCCGATTTGGGATTCCATGGGCCATCATTAGTGACAGGGGAATGCACTTTTGCAACCGTGTCTTTGAGAAGCTGCTGGCTAAGTATGATGTGTGCCACAAGGTGGCAACCCCGTATCACCCTCAAACAAGCGGGCAGGTGGAGGTCTCAAACCGTGAGATCAAGAGTGTGCTAACCAAAACTGTAAATGCCACAAGAACTGATAGGGCAAAAAAGCTTGATGACGCACTCTGGGCCTATAGGACTGCATTCAAAACACCAATTGGTATGTCTCCGTACAAGTTGGTATTTGGGAAGGCCTGTCACCTGCCTGTGGAGCTAGAACATCGAACTTGGTGGGCACTGAAGTAATTAAACATGGACCTTGATGCTGCGGGAGAAAATCGGGTTACAGAGCTGCATGAGTTGAAGGAATTCCGATATCAGGCATTTGAGAGCACACGACTATACAAGGAGAGAATGAAGAGGCTGCATGACAAGAACATTGTGGACAAAAATTTAAAACCCGGAGACAAGGTGTTACTGTAATTCAAGGTTGAGATTGTTTCCTGGTAAGCTTAAGTCCCGATGGTCTGGGCCATTTAAAGTGGTCGAAGTGTTCCCCTATGGGGCTGTGGAGATAGCAACTAAAGATGGGTCCAATGCCTTCAAGGTTAATGGACAACGACTAAAACTGTATGTGGGAATGGATGAAACTACAGAATTTTCTGTGGTGCATCTCTTTGAACCACAGAGGTTGAGCGAGCCTTAAATGCGCTCAGTCTGCGTCGTGCTGCGACGTTAAATCAGGCGCTTCATGGGAGGCAACCCATTGTTTGTTGTACTCGTCGTGCCACGGCGTTAAATCAAGCGCTGCGTAGGAGGCAACCCATGATGATAGTGTTTTCTCTTTTTATTATGTAGTAATTGATGTAGTGGAGTCTGACGAGTTTTTGAGTGTGCGGGACAAGCTTGGAGGTGTGTTGAGAAAAAGACTGGGGCATAAAACAACTCTGGTAAGGTGAAAATAGGGTAAAAACACAGTAACCTTCGAAATCAGGCCACCGCGCCCGCGGTGACATCTGGAGATAAATTTGTTTCTCGTACATCCGTCACCAAGGCTGCGGGGAACTGTGGTGCGACCGTGGTGAAATGCACTCTCTGAACCTCCCGCGACCGCGGTAAAACAAGCTCTCTGAACCCACCGCAGCGCGAACGCTGTAAAACAAGCTCTATGAACCCACCGCGACCGCGGTAAAATAAGCTCTCTGAACCCACCGCGGCCGCGGTCAACCGCGGCGCGATCGCGGCAGGCCATGTCCAGCCCAGGTACGTTTTTCTGTCTTTTTAAATTATTATTTTTTCTTTTCTTTTTATTTCCTTTTAATACCCTACCCTACCCATTACCCCCACTTTCCCCTTATTCCCCAACATCTCTCAAACTCTCCCTCTCCCTCTCCCGACAAAACCAACGCGTCCCTTCTCCTCCCTCTTCTTCTTCCCACAAGAAAACCCACCTTCCCCTCTCCAACAGCAAGAACACAAAACCCTTCTCCCTCTCTCATCTACCATCCCCCATTGTTGTCTTCTCCCTCTTCTATCAAGTAAGTTTTTCTTTTTTTCTCTTATTCTTTTTAATTTTTTGCTTTTTAGTTTGCTATTGTTGTAGTAGATCTTTGTGTATTATTGTGTAAGGGTAGTTCTCCACCACTTTTTACTTGTTGTATGGTGGGTATGCCCACTTTGAGTTGATGTGGGTTTGTTGGTGCTTGATTAACAATGGTGGAAGCTTTTTGTGTGGTGGGTATGTGTGTTGGTGCGTGTGTGTTGAAAGTTTGGGAGGATTTAGTCTATATGGGGACCAATGTGTGTCCTTTGTGTTGTAATTTGGGAGAGATTTAGTATATATGGAGCCAATGTATATTTGTTAACAATTATGCCCACATAGTGTTGGTAAAGTGGCCCCATTGGGCAAGTTTGTGCGGTTTGTGACCGTCGTGGTGGTAAAGCCTGAGTAATCACCTGATAGGCACGCATTTTGGGCACCCTCTAACTTTTGGCCCTTTTTATCGCAGGTATCATGGCACATTCTCGCAAGCAACGTAACACTGAGGGCACTAGTCGGTTTGATTCATCCCGATTTGTGTCCAAGGAGGCCGAGGACCGGTTTGTAGCTAAGACTGACAAGAAATTGGTCCACGAGGTGCCAATCGACAGGGCTTCCCTACAAAATGAAAACCCGGCCATGTTCGATGAAATTTAAAGGCGCAAGTTGGGCATACTTTTTGAGGACCCGGAGGAAGCCAATATTATGATGGTCCAGGAGTTTTATGCTAACTGCCTGGAGCATATACACAGGACTGTTACTGTCAGGAGGACGAGGGTGGATGCCTCCGTGGATGCTATACGTCGGGCTTACAGGCTGCCGACCTTCTCGAGAGATATTGATTATTACCAGGCCTACCAGGCTCCACCAGTCAACTGGCCAATGCTAGTCGAGTCTATTTGTGTAGGAGGGAGGCCTACTTGGGTGAAGGAGAACATCACTCTGAACTCTAGCTCCTTCACCTGGGAGGCTGATGTTAGTTTACGGTTATCTGCAGCCATTTCCTACCCACCAGCAACACCACAGATGTTAACGCTCCTCGGGCAGTGATGGTCTGGTGTTTTCTGAATGGGATGGATTTTGATATAGCCCGTGTGCTCCTCAATGAAATTTTTATCAAGTTGCTTGAGGTGACAAAAAGGCTCTACTTCCCCTCCCTTGTGACTCGGTTGTGCAGGATGGCCAACCTTCCCGACAGGCCCGGTGACGGAAAACTACCAAAGAAGGCCCCGTTTAGAGCTGGTAAGATTATTGTGGGCAAAGAGCACCTAATGCCTATAGATATTGATGACGAGGATGAGATCATTCCCGATGCTGCCCCACCTCGGAGGTCTCATGATGGAGCAGGTCCCTCGCGACCTCGGCCTGGTCCCAGGCTGTCAACTTTGGAGGAGGATGTGGCCGGCCTGCACACCTCTGTTGATGCCCTCCACATTCAGATGGATGCTATGTCCACCCGACATGCTAGATCGGAGAGAGGATTCATGGCGTGGTTCCACGCATTAGGAAGGGCCTGCAATGTGGACCCGTCTACCGTTTCAGACGATGCGTGAGCACCAGGGAAGTCTCCTTACCTCTCTGTACTTTTATTGTTAATTGACATGGGGACATGCCAAATAAGTGTGGGGTGGGGGACAATTTGTTGTTGTTGTATATGTGATACCTTTGTTTTCTTTTCTTTTTTAGTGTATATAATGTGTTTAATGATTTTTCTTTTAGTCGACTTGGCCCGAAGATGGATGCCTTCCGACGGGTCTCTTGTAGGCGTTAAGTCGAAAGAAAGAAAGTAAAAAAAAATGAGAAAATGTAGGGACTCTTCCTAATGACGGACCACTTAGACAGTCTTCTTGAGGGAAGTTAGTCTAAAGAAAATACCAAAAAGATTTTTTATTTTCCTTTTCGGTAGTGTAGTAACTCCCCCTTGGTTTTTCTTTTGACCACGGTTCTTTTTCAAGGGTTTAGCTTGAACCAGGTGTATTTAGATTTTTCTTTTTGTTTGTAGTTATTAGGATTCTCTTGGGCGAGAAGGGGAATGGCAAGAATGCAACCCATAGTGTGTTACACCTGAAAATCAAAACAAACTCTAGGGTGTGATGCTTAGGCTCATATGTGGACTCTTGTATAATGCCTTAATTTTGCACACTGTAACTGACTTGAATACTCTCTTGGGTGTGTTGATGAACCAATTTGGATTGGATTATGTGCCATGTGTGTGTGAGGGAGTTGCATCATATTCTATGTCTGCATTTGATACCTAAAACTTGCCCTGTGTGTGTACAAAAAGAAATAGAAGTTTGTTCAGTCTTAGAAAGGATATAGGCATTTATTTGTGAAGCCTGACATAACTGTATCTACACCTGAAAGCAATTGGCCATAGTTAACCCCTTTGAGCTTAATGCCTGTTTCTTTGATAACCACATAACGAATCATATCCAATTGTTTGAATAGCTTGTCTGTTTGAACCCTGTACCTCCCATGAGCACTTGAATTGTTAGATAATATGTAAAAGTCAAAGTGTGGGATGCTGGTGTGGTTTGTAAGGAAAAACAAGGAAATAGAATGAAAAGTGCAAAGGTACGAAAGAAAAAAAAAAGAGAAATAAAAGGCAAAAGTGAAGCCACTTAGAAAAAGAAAAAAGAAAAAAAGAGGACAATAAACACATACAATACTCGATATTGAGTGGCACAAAAAAGACGGGTGCACCTAAGAATAATGGGGTAATTATGAAGCAAAATGTGGTAAAAAGTCTGGCCAAGCAAGAAAGTGGGCTGAATGTTGAAGTAAGTGTATTAAAAGTGCTTAGGGAGGTTAGTCACTATACCCAAATGTATCCTACCCGTCCCTTAGCCTACATTACAACCAAAAAAAGACATGTTGATCTTAGACTGAATGAACTCAATTAGTAGAGTATTACACTACGGGCAAGCCTATGGCGTATCTGTGAGGCATATGAATGTTCTTTGTTGAGAGTGAGTGAATTCTTTCAATTTAAAGTTCCTGCTATTCTTGATCTTATTTTTTGTGGAACTACTCTCAATGGTGTGATGTGAGGGCATGTAATTCATGAAGAAAAGGTAAATCTTAAACTCTATATAGAGTACTTTGAGGAAGTAAGAGTGTGGCATGGCATATAGAGTCTCCACTTGAGGCATAGATGTTACACAACTGGGGTTGTTACTTGTAAAATGACAGGGTGTGACTCCTAAGGGTAATGCTTAAGATGATTAGGCCTTAGAGTGTGGTTTAGCTGCTCGAGGACGAGCAAAGGTTTAAGTGTGGGGTGTTGATAATAGGTGAATTAGACTATAGTTTCGCCCCTAATGAACCGCACTTTACTATGTTTTTAATATAAATATTGATAACAAAATGCTCTGATTAGTGTTTTTCGTGCTTTGCAGGATATATTCTACGAGAGGAGAACTTTGGAGTCAATTAAAGGAATTCGAGGCCAATCAAGGAGAACCCGTTGGATTGCACAAGGAAAAGAGCTGAAAGTGGTTGGAGCACTGTCCACCGCGACCGCGGTCGACCGCGGATGGAGCGCGGTGGAATTCAAATTGAAGCAAAATATTATGGAGTGGGTAAGTGGTTAATACACATATGGGGTGACATTGAAAATACGGTTTCAATTTTCTTGAAGCGCTTATTAGCGCAAGCGCCAATTTCTCTAAGTGTGGATACCTAGTCTTTTCTTCTCCTAAGGTTCGACTTACATAATAAATAGGAAACTGCGTACCTTTCTCTTCTCGAACTAGAACACCACTTACCGCGATTTCGGATACTACCAAGTACAAGTAAAGTTTCTCATCTTCCTTCGAAGTGTGAAGAAATGGTGGGCTCGATAGGTATCGCTTCAATTCTTCCAATGCCTGTTGACACTCCGGGGTCCAAGCTTAAATCGTTCTTCTTTTTTAGTAGAGAGAAGAACTTGTGGCTTTGATCTGATGACCTCGAGATGAATCGTCCCAAAGAAGCTATCCGTCCAGTCAGCCTTTGTACGACCTTTACATTGTCCACGACGGTGATGTCTTCGATAGCCTTGATTTTAACGGGATTGATTTGATCCCCCGATTCGATACTATGAAGCCAAGGAATTAGCCCAAACCGACCCCGAAAGCACATTTCTCGGGGTTGAGCTTCATGTTATATTTCCTTAAGATCTCGATCGTTTCCTGTAAATGAGCCAAATGGTCCTCTATGCATAGGGACTTAACTAGCATTTCATCAATATAAACTTCCATTGACTTACCTATGTGTTCTTTGAACATTTTATTTACTAGGCGTTGGTAAGTAGCTCCTGCAGTTTTTAGCCCGAAGGGCATTACATTATAAAAGTATGTTCCTTATTTGGTGATAGATGATGTCTTTTCTTGGTCTTCCGGGTCCATTTGGATTTTATTGTACCCGGAATAGGCATCGAGAAAAGTAAGGATCTCATGGTCGGTCGTGGCATCGATCATGTGATCGATGTTAGGCAGTGGAAAAGAATATTTGGGGCACGCTTTGCTTAAGTCCTTATAGTCTACACACATTCTAAATTTGTTCCCTTTTTTAGTTACCTCGCGCTTTATGAATGTGTGCTTTACCTCGAACTTGGGCTTTCTCTTTTGCTTCACTAGTCTGAACTTGGGGTCCAAGCTCAGTCGATGCATTGTTATCTCCTGTGGAATCCCTGTCATGTCTAAATGGAACCATGCAAAACGGTCTATGTTATCAATAAGAAATTGAATAAGCTTTTTCCTGAGTTCGGGAGTTAATCCTTTCCTAGGTACACCTTTCGTTCAGGCAGGTACTCGATCAATATAACATGTTCCAGCTCTTCGATCGTTGATTTGGTGGCCTCCGAATCTTTGGGAACAACAAAGGTTTGGGGGGTTAGAGAATCCTCCTCCTCTTCTTCATCTACTACCTGTTTCTCCGATTTGGTCGAGGCTGGGGGAGGTGATTTCTATTTGGCCGCTTAATTACCTTTGGTGCTCGATATTTCTGAGGTTGATGATGTTACCTCATCGAATGCAAGCATTTCTTTTGCAGCATGCTATTTCCCGTATACCGTTTTTACACCATCTATCACCGGGAACTTCATCATTTGGTGGAGGGTCGGCGGTACTGCCCTCATGTTGTGGATCTAAGGCCTTCCGAGTAGTGCATTATATCTCATGTCGCCCTCGATTAAGTGGAATTTAGTATCTTGAATGGTTCCAACCACGTTCACTGACACGATAATATCCACTTTAGTCGTTTCACTAGCCATATTGAAGCTGTTTAAGACTCGAGATGCAAGTACAATTTGGTCCTTCATGCCGAGTTGCTCCATGACCATCGATCTAATGATGTTTGCCGAGCTACCTGGATCCACTAAAACACGCTTAACCTGAACTTTATTTAATAAGATAGAAATTACCAGAGTGTCATTGTGCGGCTGAGAAATTCCTTCTGCTTCTTCGTCATTGAATGATAAAGTGCCTTCGGGCACATAATCTCGGGTCCGTTTCTCTCTAGTGATTGACACCTTAGTGCGTTTGAATATGGGTCTTTGTGGAACGTCGACCCCACCAACGATCATATGAATGACATGTTGAGGTTCTTCTTGTTCATTGTTCCTATTGGCGTTCCTTTCCCTGAAATGATTCTCAGCTCGATTGCTGAGGAACTCTTGAAGGTGGCCCTCATTGAATAAATGGGCTACCTCATCCCTCAATTGCCTGCAATCCTCAGTCCTATGACCGTGCGTGCCATGATACTTGTATATTAAATTTGGGTTCCTTTGAGAAGGATCGATCTGTATGGGCCCGGTACACCTAGTGTCTTTGATCATTCCGATAGCCGATACTATGCCTGATGCATCGACGCTAAAATTGTATTATGATTTCTGAGGCACCTCTGTGGGATCTGCATACTTGTCAAAATCAGTTTTACTCATAAGTCCCCGAGAATTTTGTCCTCGATCGCTCCTTCGATCATTCCAGGTGGAATTGCATCCCGAACCGTTATTTCTTTGATCGGCAACATATGGTTGGCATCGGATTTTGTTCGACCTTGGCTCCCTATCGACGTCCCTCTGATTTTTGCATGTCGACCTATTTGGATGCACTGACCCAGAAGGAGCTCCTAATGGATCGTCCTCGACCATGATCTTCGATTGATACCGATTATGTACATCTACCCAAGTTACAACTAGATACACGATCAAATTTTGTTTCAACTGACGCGACGCTATCGAAGTCCGTTCATTTAGCCCTTGTGTGAAAGCTTGAACGGCCCAATCATCTGTGATTGGTGGCAACTGCTCCATTTGAAATCGGGACACGAACTCCCTTATCATCTCATTATCCCATTGTCTTACCTTGAAGAGGTCCGATTTCCTTGTTGCGACCTTTATGGCCCCGACGTGTGCCTTTACGAAAGAATCTGCTAACATGACGAATGAATCGATAAAATTTGGTGGTAGGTTGTGATACCAAATCATTGCTCCATTTGACATGGTCTCTCCGAACTTCTTCAGTAACACCGACTCGATCTCGTCGTCCTCCAAATCATTACCCTTAATGGCGTATGTGTAAGATGTAACATGCTCATTGGGGTCGGTTGTCCCGTTATATTTGGGTATGTCAGGCATACAAAACTTCTTTGGAATGGGCTTCGGAGCCGCACTCGGTGGGAATGGCTTTTTTACAAACTTCTTCGAATCCATTCCTTTCAAGATCGGTGCCCCGGTATCTGGTCGACTTGGGAGTTGTAAGTATGCACCTTTTTATCATTGGTTTCGATTTTCTTCTCTCCTGACTCAATTCTCTTAGCGAGTTCCTCGAGCATTTTCATTACAACAGGATCGGTCCCCGATGTGTTATAGCTTTATCTTTCTGGTACTGGCTCGGTACAACGAGTAATCTCCGCCTCGACCCTATTTGGAGCTTTGTGTTGATTTTGTAACTGAGCAATGGTAGCTTGTTGAGCCTGAAGCATTTCAAATATCACTTGGAGATTGACTCCTTCATCTCCTCAGCCCTGTGTACCTCGGCCATCTGATCGGCCTTCTCTGTGCACACTCCCCTTGAGATCTATGCCTAAGTCCACATTCAGAGCAATGTGCGAACTGACATCGACTGGGTTGATGGGCGGCACTCCTCCGAGATTAGCCTGTGGCACCTCGATTCCTAGAGTAATCACATTTTCGTTAATTCCCCGTGAAGTCCGAGGCCATTGTCACCGTGTGTGGATCGTTTTGTGAGTTTGACATGTTTCAACCTGAAAGCAAAAATTCTTGACAAGAACAAGCGTAAAATAGTATGTTTTACCAGAATCAATATTGAATAATCACTATTATCCTTAGCCTCACGGTGGTCGTCAAACTGTTTACCCTTAAATTCGAGTAACAATTAAACTTATATTGTGGTTTTAAGGATACATGATATAATTCAATACTAATTGATAAACAATGAACTAATGAGTAAATTGAACAATAAAATAAATCAAACCAGAATTATAGCAGTGAATCGACCTCGATTCGAGATGGTCTCGAGGTTGGATAATAAGGACAGTGTGAACAGTAATGAATAGTAAAAGAAATAGAGCAGCGTATATATTTTTTATCAGTGAATGATCGTGTCTTACAAATGAATAGGGTCCCTCTTTATATAGTAGAGGAATCTTGAATAGATTACAATTCTAATAACGAAAACAAATCCCACGATAAGTGTTAATAACCGCCTGATTCGATCTGTTCCGGATTTCCGCCGAGATCTTCGGTCGATTGCTAATATCTCTCCATTCCGTTATTATGCCTTACTCGAAGTCGGTCATGCTCGGTCTCGATCTTCAGCGAGCACTTTGATCTTCACGTTTCATACTCTGCCATCGAGTTCGAGCCAGGTCCATTACGAGCTTACTCTCGAGGCAGTTTCTCGTGCCTATGAAATCGAACATACCCGATATCAACCGTATACAAATTTATTTATGTCTTCTTAGAGTTTCATTCTGAAATTCTAATCTACCAACTCGAATTTTTACCAAAATCTCTTAAAATTGAGATATAAGCTCCAAAGGATATTCTCATTCATTTGCAATAATACCCCATCTAAATAAATAATAATTTTTGAATTCAAAATTTCAAATCAGTTTAATGGCTGTTAATGGTGATTAATTTTTAATATATGTCATTTTTTCACTGTTTCAAAATACCTAACCTAACGGATTCATCTAATTACTGGCACGTTGTTGTTCGAATTTTTTTAAGTTTTGCTCAAAGATCTAAAACGGGCATTTCTTTAACTGGAGAAGTAAAACGAAAACTTTTCTAGGAATTTAGTTTCTTCTTGGACCCCATTATTGCTAAATATTTCAGTTAGACTCCCTCCTTTATCATTCAACAATGACTACTATTGGATTATCTTGAAAATTCGGCTGATTCGACTGTACAAAGATTCGATTTGGAGAAGATACCCGAGGATTGTAAGCAAGAATTAATTAGGGAACACTTAATTAATACTAAAAATGTATAAAATTGATAATTTATATATGAAGTTGTAATTAAGTTAAAACCTCAATACTGAGATAGGTTTAAAAATAAATTACTCTCCCTTAATTAGTAGTCCTATTTATTTTTATATTACTATTTGACGATTTAAACAAAATTTCCAATGACTAAGATTCTTTTTTATTTAAACTATAAAAATGGGAATCCCGTTCTTTGGTATGAAATCGGTATCCGTTAATAAATATCCAATTTTGATGTTCTTGGTATGTATAGAATCGTGGGAGGATAAGGAATTCGGTTTTGTGATTTTTATCGAATTCTAAAATGTGGGCCCGGGGGTCGGGTTTGGCCAATTTCGGGATTTGTGCCTAATTGTGATAATTTTCGAATGGGTTTTGTCTCCCTAGCATATTTTGATGTTATTAATCTGATTTTGGCTTGATTTGGAGCACAATATCACACATCAATATCGGACCATAATTGCCCCTTCAATTCCTCAATTGAAGTCTCCAATTTCCCATGCCCTAACTCCCCAAATTTTGGATTTAAATCTCACTAATTTCAGGTTTAATTGCTTAGAAATTAACATTGAATCGAGTTATGAAGTCAAAAATCTTATATACTATAAGAGGCTTTATTTGTGAGTGATACTGTGCCCGAGGGACTTATATACTATGAAACTACCGTTTCCCTCTTCTTTACACTTGCCTCTAATGATAATGTTGAACAAATGCTTTATATGAGACTTTAAATAGAAAACTAGAATTTTATGAAAGATTCGGAAATGTAGATTCCTGACTTGATTTACTCATTTCCGCTGTTTTTTATTATATGAGCTCACATGATTTTTTAAATGTTCGTCACCGCACTCAAGTCTTTAGTTATGGTTGTTACTTACTGAGTTTGCGTACTCACGTTACTCCCTGCACCTTGTGTGCAGATTCAGGTACCGGGGTAGAGCGATAGTTGCGCTACCCCGTTTGGAGCATTGTTCGAAGATTGTGAGGTAGTTGCTCGGTGTCCGCAGCCTACCCTTTCTCCCACCTACTCTGTCATTTTACTTTACTTCCCAGACATGTTATAGTAGAGAATTAGTATCAGACTGTATTACTTCTTAGATGCTCATGACGGTTGACTCCAGATGTTGGGGTTGTGTTTAGATGTTCTGGTCACTTTTATTGTTTTGAAATGCTTAAGAGCGGAAATTATTATGAAATATCGGATAATTTATGTATTAAGTGGAAAACCATTATGTCATTTTCAGTGAATTGGCTAGCCTAGTATCACGATAGGTGCCATCACGACCAGTTTAGATTTGGGGTCGTGACATTAAACTAGTGGTTTCTCGTTTAAATAGATTACTAAGTGGATAACACTTTCTCATTTGTTAAACATATTTGGAAATTTGAAAATGGATCATAATTAAACGGAAGCAAATGAGTACAAATCGTAATCATGTAAACAAATCCAAAATCATAAGTCTACTAGTGTGTGTGCCAAAACCTGGTGTCACAAGTATGTGGGCATTCTAGTAAAATATACAAAAGAATACTAGTCTACAATCTGGAAAAGAAATAGACAGAAATGACCAAAAGGAAGACTCCAGTTGCTGCAGAACGGCTTTGAAAGCAGCTCACTGTGAAATCTCTAAGTGCAAGTCAAGCGTGTGCGCCCGACTGATAACCAGATGCACCTGCCTCAGATTCTGCACATTCAAGTGCATAAGTGTAGCGTGAGTACATAAAAAATATGTACCCAGTAAGTATCTAGTCTAACCTTGAAGAAGTAGTGACGATAGGTCGACTTCGACACTTACTAAGGGTAAAAAACATAATAATACAGAGTTTTAATTAAGCATGAAATATACAATGATAATAGAGCTCAACATGAAGTATGTAAATAAATCCTTCTTCTAAGTAAGAAGCCAAAATCATTTCTCTCATCTATTTCTTTCACCTTTCAAGTTCGTGAAACATTATTAAATAAAAAAGAAAATTCCAGTATCACTACGCACGAGTTATGTCGAGGACGTACGACCCGATCCAAATATACATAATAACATATTGGGGACTGCCGATGATCGATTGGCCCGAACCATGTAATATATCATAAATCTTTCCGAGGCGAACGACCTGCTCCCATGAGAGTAGTGGAATTTTACCCTGCTCACGGGATATGTTTGCGGAGCGGTCGAACACAGATGTTCTTAATTAATCATAATATTACAAAATAGCCTTTTGTAGGAAATTCAACTTGGAACCTTACGTTACAGAAATCCTCATCTTCCACTTTAAAACAACAAGTAGTAAACATAATCATCAACGATATCACAAATCATGGTGTAGGCTTAAATCTACCCGGACATAAGCATGAATAGTAGCTACGCACGGACTCTCGTCACATCGCGCGTGCGTAGCCCCCTCAAATAGACTCTCATTATGATTTAAGTTCACCTAAGGGGTTAATTGCCTCTTACAATGTTAGAAAAGAGACTTACCTTGTCTCGAAGCCCACTTCCCGATTCAAGAACATGATCAAACCACCAAATCTGGTGCCAAACGACTCGAAACTAGTCAAACATTATATGAATTAATCAATTTATGCTCAATAGCTCATATTCCCACTATTAAAGTGATTACCCAATCCAAAATGCAAGATTCCTAAAATTCACTCCCGGGCCCACGTGCCCAGATTCTGGAAATCTTTGAATAAAGTTGTTACCCATAACTTTAGGAACATAAATATATGATTTTTACTAAGGTCCATAACCAATTTCGTGGTCAAATCACATTTTTATCAAAAACCTAGGTTTTCATTTAAACCCTTAACAATTTCGGGGGAAATAGCAATAATAAATCTGAAGTTGAAACAATATCTGAAACCCAAACTTAAATTCTACAACCCCGGATCCAGTGTCACTCAGTCATGAGCTGCTATAACATAAAGTAAAGAAAAAGAGGAACGAAACATAGTCTCAAAAATACACAACGACAGGTAGGGTAAGAAAGAGATGACGAGATCACGGTCGTCAGGTGCTATCTCGACAACTCAGATGGAAACTATGATAGCTACTCAAAGACCAGAGCCGGGTCCCGATGTACCTGGATGTGCACACAAGGTACAGGGGGTAACGTGAGTACACCAACTCAGAAGTGACGAACCCAACCTATGGGATGGGAGGTAGTGGCGGACTAAACCTCCGATATTTATAAATAACAGTGTATATTGTTTTACGCTCCTTTCTTCCATGAACACTTGGCATTTGCGTACGACCTCTTTTTCTTTTTGGCGAAGAGGGGCCTGCAATAGTACAAAGCAAAGATAATCATCAAACACTATTGTTAGTAATTTTATGATTAAAATTTATATATACTTGACTTGTTCCTCAAATTGTTCAATTGCTTCATGATTGGTAAAATCCTTAGATCGTTCACGTATTGCATGTGATGCAGGAGTGATGGGGTCCATATTCGCTTCTTGCACTTGTTCATATACTCCTCGTGCTGCTGAAGAGGTTGAATTCTGTGGCACTTGTTCTTGCAATTGAGCTCCTAATTCTGATTGTCGGTCTTCATTTGCATTTGTGGAAATTGAATCTAGCTTAGATATAAATGGGTGGCTAGCCTGGTTCCACGACAGGCGCCATCACGACTTCGAAATTGGGTTGTGATAAGTTGGTATCAGAGCTCTAGGTTGAATAGGTCTCACCAGCCATGAGCAGGTTTAGTAGAGTCTTGTGGATCGGTACGGAGACGTATGTACTTATCTTTGAGAGGATTCAGAACCCTTAGGAAACATCCCACATTCTTGAATTCCTGTCGTGCTAATCCATTTTATTCCGCCAGAAGCGTACTTCCTTGAATTCCTTTCATGTACTCGAGTGAGCGCTTGGTATCAGTCGTGCATCAGCGGCTTGTGACTTTCATGGATGGGATGTGATTTTTAGCATGTTCATGATGGTCCAGTCGGGAGGACTTGAGGCCGGATTTTTATCTCTGGCTGGAGTGCTGAGATTTCATTTGTGTGTGCACATGTGTTTGGGGGACTTATATGTCCATTTGTACCCTTACTGATGGGACTTTGTGACTAGAGGACTACATGGTGAGTGTGATATGAGGGTTAGATGTGTACGGGTTGTTTGATTGTGTCAAAATGAATTAGCGGGAGATGTAGCAAGAACCATGGAGTATTTGACTTCCGTCTTGGGTTGAATATGGCCTCGAGTTGTGAATGTATTGAAGGACCTCTCGTGTAGTTTAGTTGTGGGGTGAAATGGATTTTCCTGTTGTGTTATGAATTTCTGGTGATGTCTTTTGGGCCGACCAATGCCCCAGCAACGCTCATGTATTTGATTAACGGCGTATTCCAGCCGTATTAGCACTCCTTTGTTATTGTATTTACTGATGGCATCCTGGCGTACTCTCGTAGCCAGGGGTAGCATACTCAGCATTTGAGGATGGTATTATAAGGATCCAGGGAGGAGAAGCTCTAAGCAAAATTCTCCAAGTGTAAATTTTGGCACAGTTCAGTATCGTTCTTGGGACATGCGGTGTCTAGTGAAGGAACCCATGTGGTTAGTCGTGTGTGGTAGAGCTTTCAGAAGCTCAAGAGTTCCTTGACCACAACTTCAGTGTTAGTATCGCCATCAGCTTCAGGTTTTTATACCGCTTATTGTGATGTCTCGAGGGCAGGCATTAGTTGTGTTCTAATGTAGGAAGGTAAAGTGATTGCGTAATAGCTAAGATCTTTGGAAGTGTATAGAGAGATATCAATGAGGCTAAGTAGACAGGGGTATCTCCTGCGGGTTGTCCTGAGGTGTGTGATCCTTATGTTGATCTGTAGTAAGTTCTCTTCTACCAGTAAATGATGTATGTTGTAATTTGAGTTAGATTGCTTGTGGGAGTTTGCATGACCATTACAATGGAGAATGCGAGATTTGCATACGATTTGAGGTGTTAGATGGATCGGGTCATATGAGCTTATGAAGGATTTAGTTGAATCTCACCACAGTATGGTGGCAGTGATAGCATATGGGCCTCGTGAGTTATTGTTTTCCTTGATCTTTGGCTTTGAGCCAAGTGGGGTGGTCCGTTAATGATGAGTTGGTTGCACGATTATAAGTTGTAGTGGTAGGATCGAGGTATATTGGTGAACCGGATATGACCTGTAGAGGTAGAGTCTGGGAATGACTCGAGTAATGGAAATTCTTCGATACAGGTTGTGATGTACTCTGCGGGTAAATATACCTTATTGAATGATCTAGTTGAAATTGAAAAGGGTGTAGTGTGTGCAGTGTATGAGTGTGCTTTCAATCAATGATGTAAATTGAACTACGCATGACATGATTCCCGTTTAAGAGGGGATACGTAGACAACCCTATGGGTTCGGTCACAATTCAATAAAAAATTCATTTTCCCCTGCAATTGGAAACTGGGGAAGAATTTTGAGGAGGACCCTCAAAATTCCGAAGCAAGTTCAGCCGATCGCTGCATGAGCAACAGTCAGAAACATCAACCCATCAAACTGGGGCAGAATTTTGAGGAGGATCCTCAAAATTCCGTAACAGGAGAGGTTAATTGGGTATTTAACAAATGACCTAGTTTTATTTCAATTCTAGCTTAATTGAATCAGATCCCTACCCAATTAAATCGGCCCAAATACCAGGCCCAACCCACTTAGAGCCACCCGACCCTATTCCCTTTTTAATCTGGACCGTTGATCATTTCTGATCAACGGACCAGATTAGTCCTTACCAAATTAAGACCCTAGACGACTACCCCCTTTCATTCGTAACTCAACCGTCTCTCTTTCTCTCTCTCTCTGAGACTCTCTCTAGAGCCTTCTCCCTTCTTTGGCTCTGCCTCGCCTCTCCGGCCACCTGCCTTGCCGGAAACTATAAGAGAGACTTATATATTACCGGCGTTTGGCCGGAAAATGCAAGGACCTCACTCGAACGACCATAGGAGGCCGGAAAACATGGCATGAGATCGGTGATGGGAGTGTATTGCCTCAAGGTCGCTTGAAATCTTCCATCGGTGACACAGACATGAAAGACGGAGCCATAGGGTCGAGGAGAGGTGAGAACCTCATAGTTTCCGGCAAGGGAGGTGGCAGGAGAGGAGAGGCAGAGCTCAAAGAAGGGAGAAGGTTCTAGAGAGAGTCTCAGAGAGAGAGAGAGAGAGAGAGAGAGAGAGAGAGAGAGAGAGAGAGAGACAGTTGAGTTACGAATGAGGGGGGGAAATGAATGGAGGGGGTAGTCGTCTAGGGTCTTAATTTGGTAAGGACTAATTTGATCTGATCAACGGTCCAGATTAAAAAGAGAATTGGGCTGGGTGGCTCTAAGTGGACTGGGCCTGGTATTTGGGCTGATTTAATTGGGTAGGGGTCTGATTCAATTAATCTATAATTGAAATAAAACTAGTCCATTTGTTAAATACCCAATAAAAATAGATAAATAATTTATAAAAATAGCTAATATTTGTAAGAAATGAAATAAATGCTTAATTCATTAAATTAAAATGATTAATTGGTACTTAAAAATATAAATGACTAATTATTGAGTAAAAATAGCATAAAACATATGATTAGGCTATAATTGCAAATTTATTATAATTATAGCCAAATAGTACCAATTTGGCTAATTGTGAAATAATCTGGTCTTAATTAGGACCAAAATTATGTATTAAGCTAAGAAATGTTTTTAAATCATTTGTAATGAAATTTATAATTAACTTTTAGAGGTAAAATGCTGGGTAAAATAAGTTAAATAAAATATGGGAAAGTTATGGAAAAATATCAATTGTTATGAAAACCTGATTTTGAAGGTATATATGCAAATTAAAAAATAATTTGAGGAAAAATTAGGTATCAACAGTGGGGTCAGGTCGTTCTGTTTACCTGGTTATTGTAATTGGAATTGCGTAGAGTGAATGGCGTTCGAGAATGGTTCAGACGGATTCAAGGTTATATGTGGATTGCCCCTTATCCTCAGTTTTAAGTGACTACATCACTTGTGTTTATGTGTAATCCGGGATGGACTTTCCCTGGGCCTGAGGGCCAATTCTAGTACTGAGTGGACTTTCTTGTGAAAGTTTGGGATACTGTGTACATACCATTTCTGATTTCTTGTGATCATATGCTGACACGCAGGTCGTACAGACATATTTGGAGCATTTTGTTTATCATCAGTTATATTACTGCCATGCTCAAGTTATACACTGTTATTTATAAATATCGGAGGTTTAGTCCGTCACTACCTCTCAGCTCATAGGTTGGGTTCGTTACTTCTGAGTTGGTGTACTCACGTTACTCCTGCACCTTGTGTGCAGATCCAGGTACATCGGGACCCAGCTCTGGTCTTTGAGTAGCTGTAAGAGTTTCCATCAGAGTTGTCGACATAGCAGCTGGCGACCGTGATCTCGTCATCTCTTTCTTACCCTACCTGTCGTTGTGTATTTTTGAGACTATGTTGTTCGTTCCTCTTTTTCTTTACTTTATGTTATAGCAGCTTACTAAATGTTATACATCTAAATGTTAATAGCAGCTTACTAAATGTAACTTAATAGCAGCTTACTAAATGTAACAATCAAGTCCAGTACTTACTAAATGTTATACATCTTTTATTTCTTCTTCTCCTCTTTCCTTGTACTTCTTCTTCTACCACTTCTCTCTTTCGCAAAGTCTAAATAGTTTTTTTTACTTTGCCTATGGAACTTAGTCACGCAAATGAAAGAAATGAAAAGAGAATACCTAACATTTGGAATAGTTGCAAAATGTATGGCTTGTGCCTTGTGGTATTTGGCACTGGATAGTGATATATTTTGTGTTGTTGACTGCCTTGTTGGCCTGTTGGTTGTTGCCATTAAGTTTATTTGTTGTGTTTCTCTTTATGGCCTTGTTGACTGCCTTGGTGGCCTTGTTGTCCTGTTGGTTTTTGCCATTAAGTTTAAAAATGTATGGCTTGTGGTTGTTGCTGGTTTGGTTGGACTGCTATAATTTAATAGTTTATGATGTTTGGTAAGTGTTTTGTACCAATTTCTGTTATGTTAGGGAGAAAGAGATGCCTAGATGTCGGAAAGCTTGAAATCTTTGATGCCCAGGGCAGGATGATTCATTCATAGTATGTTACAAAATACAAATCGGTACTTTGATAATAACATTGATAAAAGCTCTGCCAATTGAAAATCCTATACCACTGGATAAGCTACGAAAAGAAATCAGCAAATTATAAGGAAACAAACTGAGACCACTCACTTTTCTGGATTATCATTAATTTGGTAGGATTAATTAACTACCTTACAATCCTTTCTGACCTCTTGACCTCCATTTACGCTACTCATTTTGATCATGGAATTTGCAAAAGCTTTAAAGAAAGCGTCTTTTGAGCTAGCAAAGTCAAAAACCAGAGTTTTAGTCTTGGGAATACTGAGCAAAGCCTGGTCTGAAGAGAAAAAGGCTCTTGTTCTGTAGAATTAACTTGTAATATGAATTATCAAACCTTGTTGAGGAAGTATCCATGGCAGTTCCAGCATTCTTAGCCCTGTTTTTAAGTGGACTGCCTATATAATTGCTAAATGATCCTAATTTTGATACGGTGGCACAACTGTTAATCCAGCTTGTTAATTTCCAAACGTTTTTCATGATAGAACTCTTGGTAATGATATTTTCAATAATGGTGGGGTGATGTGCTTGTTTTTCTTTCAAGATATGGCTTAGTTTATCCTCTTGAAGAGTAATGGCTTTATTTATCCTCTTTTGTAGGTGGAGTAGATCAAGAAATCGAAGAAGATGATGAAAGTGAAGAACTAGACCTTACTTGAGATAATTTTGAATTGCTATAGATGAATGTTCTATAGGAATCTTTTGTTATCAACATTTTTAAAACTTACTCTCTTGAAATGTATTAAACTTATGCATTTGGGGTAGAACATTTGCTTGATTGATAATTTATATTATTAATAGTTTCATTTTATGATTTATTTGAATTTTAGTGTTATTATAATTTAATACTATATATATATATATAAATACTTATTTATAACAGAGGCTATATTTTTGTTTAAACTGAACTGTTACAATAGCCTACCAGAACCTTTGCAATAGGACGCAAAATGGCGTTCCATGATACAATGCAAACCGTTGCAATAGGTCATATAAACCTTTCCATAATGACCTATAAATTGTTCCTAGACAAAAAAAACTCGTTGCAATAGGGTAAAGGAATCGTTGTTATATCCATAAATAACCGTAACAACAGCTGACATAAGTGTTGCATTAAATAATATGGTAACGGTTAAGAACCGTTCCATACACACTATAGTAACAGTTTTAAACCGTTCCAATTGGAAAATATAACCGTTCCAACAGAGAAAGGAAAACTGTTGCGATAGATGCATCTATAACCACAGAGATGCAAACTGTTGCAATAACAGTTCCCATAGACCTATTGGTACGCGGGCTGATGGAACGGTCTGTAAACCTTTCCCATATCTCTATGACAATGGTTAGACAGTATGCGGGAACGGTTTTCCAACCGTTACCGTAGGCCAATATTTCAGTAGTGTACACTGCACACACTATACCTTTTACAATTACAACTCAATCATTCCCAGACTCCACCTCTACAGGTCATAACTGATTCACCAATATACCTCGAACTGCAACCAATACAACACATAATCGTGCAATCAACTCATCATTAACAAGCTCCCCCACTTGGCTCAAAGCCAAAGATCAAGACAAACGATAGCTCGCAATTCCTCTACACTATCACTGCCACCATGCTGCAGTGAGATTCAATTAAATCCTTCCCAAGCTCATATGACACAACCCGCCTAATATCTCAGATCGTATGCAAATCTCGCATTCACCATTGAAATGGTCATGCCAACTCCCACAAGCGATCTAAAATCAAATTACAGCATATATCATTTACTGGAAAAGAGGACTTGCTACAATACCACATAAGGGTCACACAACCTCAGAACATTCCGCGGACGAAAACCCTGTCTGCTAGCCTCAAATTAATAACTCCCTATACCCTTCCTAAGATCATAGCTATCACGCAATCGCTTTACCCTTCTGCATTTAGACACAACCAACGCCTACCCTCGAGGCATCACAACATTGTGCATAAGAATCTGAAGTTGGTGGCAGAACTAACACTGGAGCTGTGGTCGAAGAAATCTTGAGCTTCTGGTAGCTCTACCTACAATCGTCTGACTACCTGAATGCCCTCACAGGACACCACGTGCCCCTAGAATGCTACTGAACTGCGCCGAATATTCACACTTGAAGTACTTTGCATAAAGCTTCTCCTCCATCAATCTCTATAATACCCTCCTCAATGCTGGGTATGCTCCTCCTAGCTACGTGAGTACGCCGGGATGCTATCAATGAATACCATAACAAATCAGTATAAGTATAACTGGAATACACTGCTACTCAAATACATGGACGTTACTGGGGCATTGATCAGCCAAAAAGACTTCACTAGGAACTCGTAACACAACAGAAAGATCCGCTTCACTCCACAACTAAACAATCATGAGAGGTATTCCAACACACTTACAACTCGAAGCCACATGCCGACTAGAGGCAGAAATCAAACACTCAAACGTTCTTGCCACATTTCCAGCTAATCTTTTTCGTCACAATCAGACAATTTGAACATACCTCACCATCGAATCACACTCTCCACATAGTCATCCAGTCACAAAGTCCAATCAATAAGGACACAAACGGGCATCTAAGTCCCCAAATGCATGTGCTCACACAAAGAAATCTCGGCACTCAAGCCACAGACAAAATACGGCCTCAAGTCCTCCAGATTGGCCTATTATCAACATGCTAAAAATCACATCTCATCCATGGAAATCACAAGCCGTCGATGCATAGCTGATACCGAGCACTCAGGTGCTCATTCAAATACATGAAAAGGAATTCAAAGAGTTACGCTTTTGGCTGAATAGATGGATTCGCACGACAAGAATTCAAGAATGTGAGATTTTTCCTAAGCGTTTTGCAGCCTCTCGAATATAAGTACAGACGTCTCCGTACTGATCTGCAAGACTCTACTAAACCTGCTCATGACCGGTGAGTCCTATGTAATCTAGGCTCTGATACCAACTTGTCACGACCCCAAATCTAAACTAGCCGTGATGGCGTCTATCGTGATACTAGGCTAGCCAATTCACTGAAAATGACATAATGGTTTTCCACTTAATACATAAATTATCCGATATTTCATAATAATTTTCGCTCTTAAGCATTTCAAAACAATAAAAGTGACTAGAACACCTAAACACATCCCCAACATCTGTAGTCAACCATCATGAGATTCTAAGAAGTAATACAATCTGATACTAATTCTCTACTACAACAAGTCTAGGAAGTAAAGTAAAATGACAGAGTAGGAGGGAGAAAGGGTAGGCTGCGGACGCCGAGCAGCTACCTCACAATCTCCGAACAATGCTCCAAATGGGGTAGCTCAACTATCGCTCTGCCTCGGTACCTGAATCTGCACACAAGGTGCAGGGAGTAACATGAGTACGCCAACTCAGTAAGTAACAACCATTACTAAAGACTTGAGTGCAGTGACGAGCATTTTAAAAATCATGTGAGGTCATATAATAAACAACAATGGAAATAAGTAAATCAAGTCAAGAATCTACATTTCCGAATCTTTCATAAAATTCCAGTTTTCCATTTCAAATACCCCACTAGAAACAGATCACAATTTCATTTTATAATACCTCGGGAGATGAAGAGGATGAGCTTCAAGAGAATGATTCGGAGTTAAAGTCTCATATAAATCATTTGTTCAATATTATCATTAGAGGCTTAGTGTAAAGAAGAGTGAAAACGGTAATTTCATAGTATATAAGCCCCTCGGGCACAGTATCACTCACAAATAAAGCCTCTCGGGCAAGCCTCTCAGTCACTCGGGACTCATCTCTCAGTAGTAAATGCTCACACTCATCACTCTCACTCAACATATACCATATATGTCACGACCCCAAATCCTAACAGGTCGTGATGGCGCCTATCGTGGAATTAGGCTAGCCAACCATCACCTTACTGCGCTTTTTGTTCAATTATAATAGTTCACAATTAAATAATAAGCAAGCAACCACATCATAATTAATATAATAAAGTATTAGCGTTCCCATATTAACCTAAACAACCTCCCAAGAACTGGAGTCAATAGTCATGAGCATCTAAGAATAAATAAACTAACTCTGCTAAAACTATAATATATGTCTCTGAATCAAATGCTAAGACTAAATAAGGAAGGGAAATGGAGAAGCTGTGGACGCTGGACAGCTACCTCGAAATCCCGTGAAATTTCTGCTACCACACTGCGCCAGCTACTGCTGCGAACTAGTACCTGGATCTGTGCACAGAGGCACAGGGAGTCTTTATGAGTACGCCAACTCAGTAGTAATGAAAATAAATCACAGTCTGAGTAATATAAACACACAGAACATGTACACAATTCCACAAACCAGTAAAACACCAAGTCACCACGTAGTATTCATCAAATAATGAGTTCGAAATCAGTTTTCAGAAAAACCTTCGAAACAAGTGCAATATCAGTATATCTCAGTAAAACCAGTGTGTGTCACACCTCCTTTTTTAACTACCTCGTGATTAATGAAGGGTAATAAGGGAGTTTTTCCACTTTAAGTGACATTATTCGTTTTTGGGATTTATTATTTTTTCAGAGTCGCCACCCGGATTTTTGACGATGCTCCGGTACACCATTTTGTTTTAAAAAAAAATCCCAAACCGAGGAAATTTGACTCTGTTTTGATTTGCCTGCGACCAGAAATCCGAGTAAGGAATTCTGTTAACCCGGGAGAAGGTGTTAGGCATTCCCGAGTTCCGTGGTTCTAGCACGATCGCTTAACTATTATTATCTGACCTAAATTATCTAATTGTTTACATGTTTTTTAGCATATTATGCATTTAGCCTTTTTAAATTTTTTGAACGGTTTTAGCATTTACGGATTTATCTTGAAACAAGTCATGATGGCGTGCCCTTGTTTGTTTTGGACACATTGTAATTGCGCCACATGAAATGCACCCGCAATTACAATATGTTATTTTATTATTGTTTTGAGTTAGAGTCGGGGACATGAGTTGCCACACCCGAGTGTAGATTATATAGTTAAGATTATGGTCATGACGATTTAAAAATGCCTATTTTTGAGGCGATCTTCAATGATTCTCTAAATTTGGAAGTTTACCGAAAAAGAGGTATTTTCAGCTTTACGAGCTATGTGTATGAATCAATTCGGATATTTATGTATTTATCTTGGGACAATTCATGATGGCGTGCACTTGGTGTTTTTGAACACATCGCAACCACGTCACATGAAATGCACCCG
>ML252848.1:14038-26865 GCA_005239495.1 Nicotiana undulata | reverse complement strand
CAAAACAGAATAGGATTAGGCCATTGGGCCTTTGGCTGGACAATATGGGCATGAGCCCAACAGGTGGGGTATTTTACGTGGGGGTAACTGGGTTGGGTTATGGGTGGGTTAGCATGGATCCGTGTAAAGAAAATTTAGGGTAAGTCACTTTAATCCCGAGGTTCCACGTATTATTACGTCCAAATTATGGATATCTTTGATTCAAACGGTAACGATAGGGGGTTTAAAGAACTAGACAGTGGAATGGTAAGTTTACATAATACTGAAAAGTAGAGGAATATATATATTTGATCATTTTACGTTGTTTTTTTGTTTTGTTTTCGTCCATAATAGCACGCATCCCAGACAACTTACTAGTCGTAAATATAAAATTGAGTAAAACAACTTAAGACATAACTAAAGAGGAAAAACACATCAACACTAGCACGTATCTTTGTCCCACATGCAATGATTTGTTAATTCTAAAAGAAAAGAGTTAATTGAAGGAGACTGCCTACCAAATACAAAGTGAGCCGATTTCAGTGCAAATTGCGTACAACCAAAAAATAGCAACATTATTTTTAGTTCTACAATGGTCAAATTGAATTCCCTAATGAAGTTGCGCTTTATATATATATATATACTGTAGAACTATTTTACAAGTGACTAATTGAGTGTCATGCCTTAGGCATTGAAGTGATAGACGTTTCAAAAGGAAGCATAGATCTGCATCTGAGTCAAAATGTGCTCAAAGTTATCTGTGGACTTCTGAATGGGATGTGAATGCATGCCTTCATAAGTAGTTACTACTACTCCTTCATCCTTTGACAGCCTTTGTACTTGTTTCTTCACGTTACATCCTTGCTGCGTGCATCGGTAGTAGCTTCTGTGATGAGCAACACAAGCAATATTTAGACAAAATTTAAAAGAAGGAATTTCCGTACATTCTCTTCGAATTGAAACTGGTAGGTATTCTCACTATGACAAAATGGCTTTTGTTTTTGTTTTCATATCGATTCCTGAGAACCAAATAAATTGATATTAGGCTAGTATTTCTTTCAAAATGGTTTCTCTTTTATTAGTTTCCTATTATTAAATTTATTGATATTTTACCAACATGCTTAAGCGTAAAAAATAAATTATTTTACCTTCTTTCCGAAGGCCGTTTAATTAATCCTCGATATAGAAAATAACGGATGAATAAGTAGAAAATAAGGATACAAATATTCAAATAATGAAGTTCCATTCACAAAAATGGTTTATCTCTCTCTCTCTCACAGCTGTAACGAGTTCGTATTCTTTCGACTGCTTGAAAGAAGCTGACATGCATCTTGACACTAAGCAGAATTTGGATTAATTAGTTCCACCTAACTTTTCCCATATCTAAGTCCTTAGGTACTTGAAATTGGTGGTCCTCGGGAAATAATAGCAAATTATCGATTGAAAATAGTGAACTTTTTGCTTTTTTCCCCCTTCTTTAGACTTATATATGTGCTGCTTAATTGCTGTATCTTATCTGAAGGGATATCACTTATCAGTAGGACATTACTCATGGATGTTACTTTATCTATGATCGACTTAGGGTGTGTTTGGTATATTTTCTGTGGAAAATATTTTTTTTCTGGTGTTTTGTATGCATATTAAGGAAAATAAGAGTATTAATAAATAATTTAAATACAATAAATATGAAGCCATAAATTTCTCAAGAAAAAAAAAGACTTTTTAAAGAGAGGAGGTGGGGTGGTTAGGTGTGTGCGTGTAGGGGTGCATGGTGGGTCGGGGTGGATCGGTGAGGGTGGGGAAGGATGAGAAAGAGTTTTGAAAAATGTTTTCTTCTCTTGATAAGAAAAATGAATTGATAAGGAAAATATTTTCCAAAACATTTAAGTCAACCAAATATAAAAAAATTATGCGTAAATGATTAACAAAAAGATAAAATACCCTTCCTAGTTTTGTGGGTAAAGTATTACTAAGGATCGGAGTAGAACAAAACTGACCTTGGGAATCTGTTGTTCTTGACAGCCTTCTGTCCATATTTCCTCCATCTATAACCATCATCCAGAATATCCACTTGACTCCTTGTTTGAAAAGCATATCTCGGTTTTTTTATATTCTTTTTACCCGATCGAACCTCCTTCTCATCATTAGAGTTATACGGAATGCTATTTGTTTGATCAGTAACACCACTGGAGCTTGGAGCTTCCATGCTTGCCATTAGCCCCAAATATCCGCTCGATTTTGCTTTTGCATGAGATTTGTTGTTCATTACTGACGAATTATTATGTTGATAATTCTCCATCAAAATTAAGGGAGCAAGTTAATATATTGTAAGCAGGAATATAATGGAACTGCGCTCTGCCTTGTTTTGAAGGCGAATTTATCCTTTTAAAGAGTTTGGACTAGTGTGGGTTTAGCATATTTATCTTATTGTATTTTTTTAATGTCATAAACGACACGTAATAATGTCATCTTTACTGTAAAATTAAATTAATACCATTTCATTCTTTTAGCTTAATCTCTATACGATAGAGGAAGGTAGAACATTCAAAGTATCATGCTCATAGCGGGAGCTACCCTAAAGTTATTCATTACTTTTTGTCTTTGCCTTTTTATCCTCATCTTTACTTAAATTTCTCTTTAACGTTTTATATATGTTAATAAAATTTCCAAGTAGCGATTATCAAAACATTTACTCTCCGTTCCAATTTAGAAGAGATAGTTTGACTCCGCACACAATTTAAGAAGAAAAAAAAGGTTTTTGAAACTTGTGGTCTTAAAGCTTAAGGGGTAAAAATATTGTGGGGCAATAACATTTGTGTGGTTGTAAAAACTTCTCATTAAGGGTAAAAGGATAAAATGAAGAGTTTAAAATTGAATTATTTCCAATTGTAGAAATGTGTCATTATTTTTTAAACGAACTAGTAATTAATAAAGAAAGTGTGTCATCTAAATTCAAATGGTTAGAGTAATAATTTACAATTTTTTTTTAATCACATAAGACTAATAAACGTTATTAATAGAAAATGATGTCGATATTTAACAACAATCAGGAGCACAGAATCTAATGATGTTCAAATATTCAATCCTTGCAAATATTTGTCAAAAATGATAAGCTAAAGGATCTAATATTATTTTACATACTCTCCTTGGCAGCTCTCCGACTCCATTTTCTTCCCAAAGATATTGAAAAAAATGAGACTTTGATAATGGATAGGAGAGTCCTCTCTATATTTATTTCTTTATAAATGCACACTAAAAGAAGTTATAAATAATTATAGAAGAGAAAAAGGATAATATAAAATATGACATAATTTGCATATGCTTCGCATTGTTGGAGGCAACAAAGTAAAGGGGCTTATATGAGCCAAAAAAGTAAGGCCGCTACTATTTGTTGTGAATCTTCACTGTTTTTTTATCCCCACTAATACAACTTTTTATTGCTTTCTTTATTAGCACAATTAGTAAATAAATATATAAATAAATAAGAACGGGCAAGGTACCTGAAGGGGTTAATGTAGCTCGTCACTATTACATCTCATATTGTGAATTGCCACATGGTAGCCTATATAACCAATGTGCACTTCAATTACATGTTAATTAATTAATTTCTCTCCTTTTATATTCCATAACTGAATTCTCTTCATAAGAAAGTAGTAATTACACTTTTTTGTATATTCCATTAACTGAAATCTCCTCATCCATAAGCCTCATCAGTTTGGTTATTAGTTCTAGGTAGTATGATTTTTTTGTATTAAAATTAGAAAACAAAATCTGAAAAAAACAAAAAGAAGAAGATAAATATGAAAATTGACCATATAGGGAAGCCACACACGTACAATTCCTAACTTTATATATTTATATAGATATAGATTTTCAAGTAGATTTATTTTTGAACATAGAAGATCTGAAAATAAATATAATTTTTTTCCAGGTATTATTCATCCTAATCTAATTGTAAAGAATTATGTTGAACTATTCTTCTTTTGAGTGTAAATCTGGTACGCTAGTGTATGTTATTCACGTGTATTATGGGAGGATGCATGAGTACAAAAGTTGATGACATCTTTGCTGATCAAAAAGTTGCCAACCATCTATAGTCCTTTAACTTTTTCCCGGTCAAATCACGTGTGCTCGATAGACTATTTTACGTCTAGAATGTGACGTTCTATAAAGTTTAGCCAAAAAAGAAAAAGGATGGTAGTAATGAAAATTCAAGAAGTCTAGAACTTAACTTTGGAGTAGCAACTCTGAATTTAAATGTTTAAATGCAAAACTCGTAGATGATTTATAGGCTGCATTGAAAATATGGTACATCAACGAAAAAGGATATTTAGCATGAAAGTAGTAACTAATAGTTTAAAACATGGAGTATATAGAAAAATATAAATTAAAGCAAATTTTTTTATAGAATAAGTGGTTGAGTAATGGAGGCAAAAGTGTTTAATACTGTTCAAAATTAGCTTTTATTATTTGAAGAAGTCTAAAAAACCAAAGTACCTCTAACAGAGAAAGCTAAAATCTGGAGCTCAAAAAATTACTTAAGACCCACCACTTAGACGTTTGTGTTGATACTAAAGTAAAATATGTTTTTTGAGTATTTCGTTAAAAGTTGTCAAATTATCTTGTTATTGACTGTCTGCTCACTTCTTGTTCTTTGTCTTGGTTAGATTGTTTGCTTAGTACGAGCAATCTTAAGATTGAAGTTATTTCATCTAAATTCTTTCTAAAATTACCATTTCTAGAAAATCGCCCTATGAGAGAAAGTTGAAACTGATAAAACACCATTATTAATTAAGGAAATTAAAGAAACAAAATGTCTAGAAGCATAGATTAATATTAGTCAGTTAAACTATCTAAGAAGCCACCAACCCCAATGGTATTAAAATAATTTTTTGGAATTTCTCTTTTTAATATAACGAAGCTAATGTGAACTGGAAAATTACCAGGAATTCAATGTAAGTGGAAAGTTGCAACTTACTAACTGTTGTTAGTCCAAATTTGTGGACTATATTCATTCCACCAACGTGCTGCTTTTATTTTTCTCCTTTATTACTATTCTTTTTCTTTGGGGAGGAGGAGAGAAGGGGAATGTATGTAGGTTTGTCTAGATTTCATTGAATTTGACTGAAATTGAGAGGCGGCTTAACTCTAAAGCCATCAAANAAATATTTAAAATGACATCAAAGAATTGAAAAAATCTTACAACGCCAAAGTTACAAGAAAGAACTATTTAAGTTCAAATGCGTTAGACAAAATTAAGATAGGAAGTAACTGTAAATTTAATTGCTTACTATTTTTAACCATAATTACATTAAACAACAACCCTGTAAAATTCCACCGTAATTACATTAAGTATTTTTAAATAGTACATAGTATAAACTTTGAAAATATGGACGTAGTAGTTGATTAAAATTAACAAGATATGATTGCAAAAATTTATTTTTCACTAAAGATAAATATATAGTTTTATATATATATATATATATATATAAAACTATATATTTATCTTTAGTGAAAAATAAATTTTTGCAATCATATCTTGTTAATTTTAATCAACTACTACGTCCATATTTTCAAAGTTTATACTATGTACTATTTAAAAATACTTAATGTAATTACGGTGGAATTTTACAGGGTTGTTGTTTAATGTAATTATGGTTAAAAATAGTAAGCAATTAAATTTACAGTTACTTCCTATCTTAATTTTGTCTAACGCATTTGAACTTAAATAGTTCTTTCTTGTAACTTTGGCGTTGTAAGATTTTTTCAATTCTTTGATGTCATTTTAAATATTTTCAAGCCTAAGCTAACTAGATTATTAAATGATTACGTAAGAAAATATGTTGTCTTATAGCCTGTTTTCTTCTAAGAGCTTGGTCAGACATCTCAACTCATTCGTAAAAAGAATATTTTGGGAGAGAAAGCATTTTGCCCTTGGAGAAGATTTGCCGGACAAATTATTAACCTTGAATATCTTTTAAATCATAATGATCTATAAAATTGATGATTTTACCAATTTTTGAAATTGAAAGTAATATTAGATGCTGTACAAGTAATTAAAATATGACACTATAATTTGCATATGTGAAGTCTTATATTTTTTTTAAATGTTTCTACTGCTTATAGAATAATTCCATATTTTTTTCTAATAATTCCGTCAATTGAAAAAAGTTGTAAATTAAAATCCATAAAATCTAACTTAACGCTAACAATATCTCATAAGATCTACACGTACTAACCATATTGTTAAGTGAAAAAAATTAATTACCCAAATATAATCAACTTCCTTACATTTTAGGAAGATATACAAATAATAAAATATATAAAAATTTACTAAAAAATCTAGGGCCTCTTTTAAGTTTTGACAGTTGGCCACAATTAGATTGACCCACCACTAACTGATAATAGGCCGAAAATAGTCATCGTACCTAAATCATAAGCAACATCTAAGTTCTATTAACCGACGATTTGAAGTATATTAATATCATTAGGTCATTTAAAGTGTACGTGTAAATAACTTTATTTAGTTGGTAACTTAAAATAAATAATAAGTAAAGTTATTATAATATATTAGATTGTAATGCCAATTTTAAACTATTTTATACTGTGTACATAATTTAAAACCGTATTCCAGTATGCTGATTCGCGCCTTTGTCTCTCCGCAAGAATGAATTAAAAACTAGAGTTTGAAACAATATTTTGATAAACATCAATCCACTATATATTTTCTCTTTTATAAAAGTATATAAGTTCGTTTGGGCAAACATGGTAATCGGTTCTGGGGAAACAGAAGCGGAATTAGTGATTAGACACGAGCGCTGAATAAAAATAAAAATATTGTCTTAATCAAACAATAGTATGAAGAATAAGAAGGGGACTCCATAAGTGGGGGATCAAGAACAGCAGCTCACTACGAAATCTCCAACCAGCTGCTAATAAGTGATGAAGTCCAAATCCATTACTAAGGAGTAAATGGATACGGTCACATGCAATATAGTATATCTAATTATCCTACACGTAACAATATATAAGTGATTAGGCAATGTAATAGAATTATCGCTTATTATGCTAAGTCAAATAAAATATTTATGTCTAAATGCAAAAATTTAAACTAACCTAGAAAGAAAGTAAAATATGATCAATGACTACTAGTATAGATATACGAAAAATTATACTCAAATAACGATCTAATGTATTTCACAATTTTACAAATATGAGCCAAATAATTAGCATTGGATATTAATTCTTTATTAGCTTCTTCGATAACTAAAAAGACTCCCTCATTGAACTATCCCTAAAACAATTAAGAGGACAAAGTACACCCAATTTGGCTACAAGGAGTTCAATCATATCCCTAGATAGAATCTATAAAGTGAGGGTTAACGCCTCAAGTTCTTGTTAATTAATTTTTCTCAACCCCAAATTACCTTTTCCAAAATTTAATTTGAAGTTATTGGGCGAGTCCTAGGTTTAGCTAATCCCTTTAAAAATATTAAAGAATAATTCAGTTCATAATAAATAAAAATCATTCAATACATAAGCACAACAATGGATTTAATCAACACTTTAATAATGAATATTTTCATAAACAACATTCAAATTTTGGAATAAACACCACACACTTAGATATTCAATACAAAGCAAGGAAATGAAGAAATAAGTAAAAATGGGTAACACAATCTCAACCAAAAGCTTCAAATCTTCAAGACCCAAGTGTGTGTGCAAGAACCCTTACTCCAAGACGTGTTTCTTTTAGTAAAGAGACTGAAAATAAGCCACAGATATGTTTCCAATCAGCTAGGTCGTGTATTAAATAGTTTGGTTGTCAAAAATGTGAAATGCCCATTCTGTCCAGATTATTCCCAGTTAATGAACTATGCGATCGCGAAATAAGAACCGCGATCGCGGTGACCAACTTCTGCAAAGCTACGTGATCGCTGAACAAGAGACGCGTTCGCGTAGAACGTTTGACCTGTGGCTGACCAGCTTTACTTATCTGACTTCCACCGCGCTCGTGATGGCTTAACTTCTAAACTTCCTCGATCGCATTGTTCTCTCCGCGATTACGAAGAGCATTCACTAGCAGCAGTTAATGTTTCCTTTTTAACACATTTTGAATTGTTTCCGTCCGTATCTTCTCTAAATCACTTGATACCTAAAATATGCCAATAAACCTCAACAAATGCGTTAGTTTCTCAACAAGATCTTACAAAAGCCTAAGTATCAAGAAGAGATAAATTGATAAACTACCAACTTATCAAAATCCCAAACTTAAAATATTGCTTCTCCTCAAGCAATTCAACAACTAAGAACATCCTTCAATAAAATTAACAATTAAACTTCATGGCATACCAAACATCATTTCAATTAAAAAATCACTACTAGAAATCCACCAAAAACCGGACAAAAAAAATGACCAAAGTTGGTCGGTTGTGGCCAATTACCGACTAAAACGCAATCATTTAGGTGTGGACGGTATTTGATGGTCGGAAAGGAACACCGATCAAAGTTGGTCGGAAATTACCGACCAACGTTGGTAGCTCAACTAAATTAAAAAAAAAATATTGCAAAAAAAAAAAGAACCGACCAAAGTTGGTCTGTATTTTATTTATGTAATCAAAAGATTCAACATCTGGGAATCGAACCGGGGTCTATACTCTGGCAGGATACTATTCTGTCACTAGACCATTGGTGCATTTTGTTTTAAGATTGTCTTTTATTTGATTTATACTCTTTAATTGTATTTTCGCACGAAAATAACCGACCAAAGTTGGTCGGTTTTATTAAAAAATAAAATTACCAACCTAAGTTGGTAGGTTTTTTTAAAATGACCGACCCAATTAACCGATCAATTTTGGTCGGTTTTTTTAATATATTAATTTTTATTTATTTTAATTAAAAAATCGGCCAAAGTTGGACGGTTTCTTCAAAAATAAATTTCGCGGGACTCAAAAAAAGAAATTCGCATTTTTGCGCCAAAGAAAACCGACCAAAGTTGGTCGGTTTCATAAAAAAAAATTATAAAATAAAATATTTTGAAAAACCGACCAACTTTGGTCGGTTTTTTGGCCGGTTTTTGACCGACCAAAGTTGGTCATTTTTCTTGGTCGGTTGCCGAATTTCTAGTAGTGAATGTTCAAATTAAACACAATCTCGTGACTTCGGTTGGTACCAACAATTCATCCTAATCATATGAATCACGAATTTTTCACAAATTTTATTTCGATTCAAGTGCTCAAACACCACGTAGATCAAAGTAGCAACCAAATCGTGACATTAAAGCTTCAAAAGTTGCCTGATTATCATCAATAATTTTTTTCCATTCCTTCCGATTGGGGATTTAATAAAACAGAACCCAAAATTTCTTGTGCCCTCACGCTTAAGAGATAATCCCAACTTATAAATTACAATTTAAAACACTAATGGGATATCAAATGTAAAAAATTAGCTCTCTCTCTCTCTCTCTCACACACACACACACACAAAGATATTCAAATTCACATGAGTAGTGCCATAGGCTTGCCTTTCATGTACCTCTCCACTAATGTAAACACATTTGAATTGAAATCAAGTAGGACTTAAAGGATTGTAATGTAGGTTTTTGGTTAAGGTAAGATACATTTTGGGTAAGAGTGACTCACAACCTCCTTAAGCACTACATTTTAAAAAATTAAAGCGCACTTCCTTCGAGAACTTTTCCATCATTTATTCTTTTTCCATCCCACCGCCTAACCTTCTTTTTATTCACAACTCCTTATTTTTTCCTTCCTTTTTCTGCTTTATTACTCTTTTTTTTTCTTCAAAAATCAAGGAAGGTTACACTATGTTTTTTTTTGTATTTTTAACCTTACAATTTTTAAGCAACTTCCACATTTTAACTTTTCCAACCATCACCTCCAAACTTAGGCTTTTTGCCTATGTTTACACTTTCAAAGTACTTAGGGAGGTGAGATGCCAAAAGATAGATCAATAAAGAACGACGGGTTAAAGCTTGTAATATGATTTCCAAAGAAAACATTTAAAGGCTCAAAAGGGGTTGACTAGGAAGTATATGCAAGGGTAGGAAATTTAAGGCACATTAATGGTCCCAGGAAGGCCTAAGATCATCTTTAAAACCAAGTTAGTCGGGGATTTCTCCTTGAAGAACCTTTCGGGAATGTTCTAGACTACAAATAATATAAAAGAACTCGCAATAAATCTCATCACACATGGCACGTGCAAACTCGAGTGAAATATAAATCCATAATCCATTTAAAACTAATGAAGTTAAAGAAAATCACATATAGCCTAAAAGACTTTTTAATGAATCAAATAGCCAAAAATAGAACCTAAATGTCATAACAAGGATTATCACTTAAACCATTTTTCATTTTAAAGATCAAGAATTTATATGCCAAAGTTTAAATCGTGTTGGTACCAAACAAACTGCATGTTGGTTTATGGGCAAAAAGATCACAGCCAATAACCAATTTATTCATTACTAGCTACGAACCTAACTAAAATATTACCTAAAAAGAGAAAGCTAAACAATACTAATCCCTTCAGAAAGTTGTCATGCCATCCATCATAGGGAAAGTCACTCGGTTCGACATAAATTATTTCCTTGAAAACGAACCGCGGCGTAAATAAAAACTAAGGAGTTTAATTAATACTACTACAAGTAAAGAAAGTTACAAAATAAAAAAATAAAAAGTAATGCTAACATACTAGAAATAAATTACAAAATATCACTAATAAATTACAAACATTAACCAATCTACACAAGTTCACAATATAGTCCTACTCCGCATGCATCATTACATGTATATAAGCCACCCCCAACCTAAAGTGTTGCACTGTCTGCAATGCAACTAAACAAAATAAGATAAAATGGTAAGAGGTGCTCTCTGAAAGCGATATCACTCGAAGCTGGAGGTGGTGAGAAATTTAAGCTCCAAATTCTCCTCCTCATCGCCCTCTGATTCATGTGAGCCACAAAATGAACTCAGCTCGTGCATCATTTTGGACATGAATTTGCTTTTCTTTTTCTCATGCTCCTTGAACTTCAGTTATTGCCTCTGAATCTTTCCTTGCCTTCGACTCATGTATTCCAACCTACTTTTGATTGCTTTTTTCTCCTTAACTACATCACCTAGAGATGGCTTGTCACCAGTCCCAGTAGAATTGCCCTCCTAAGATGGACCAAAATGAAGGCCAGCTACAAGTCGATGAATGTGCACATCGAAGCCATATATTTGACTAGAAATGTGGCGCATAGTGGGAGGTTCGAAAGGAAGTGGTGCAATTTTGGTCATATGGCCCTTGCAGTTTATGGAAGAACTATCAGGCCCTGTGGTAGTCTCAGTAAACTGCCCAAATGAAGGAGATGATACATCAATCCTCCTTTTCTTCTGCCCGCTCACGACCCAAAATTCTTCCTTATGAGTCGTGATGACATCCAGTCTCTAAGATTAGGTAAGCCGATTAGTTACAACAGTTAAGCCAGTTTAACAATGACATTATAAAGCAGAGTTTAATATAAATACCGAAATAAAGGTGTCACGACCCAAAATCTATAGGTCGTGATGGCGCCGGACACCACTGTCAGGCAAGCCACCCCTCAATAAGTTAAGATACATTCTTGTTTAACATTTTCGAAATCGTTGCCTTTTTCTGCATTTCATAATCAAATGAATAAACTTTCGTGAATTAAACACGACAAGAAGTCAATTTAGTTTAATAAGATAAATCTCATCACATCCCCGGAACCCGGTGACACAAGTACATGAGCAACTTCTAAGGATTTATACAATTATACAATGCTTGTCCGAGGAACAAATTGGACAAAGACTATAAAGATAAAATGTAAATACATAGAAGGGAGACTCTGTCAGCTGCGGAACGCCTCTGGATGAATGCATCCCGTATAAGTCTCCAAATCAATCACTGTACTATAAAGGCACTTGTGCAACAAAATGCACAGAAAGTGTAGTATGAGTACATAAACATATATGTACCCAGTGAGTATCCCGTCTAATCTCGAAGAAGTAGTGACGAGAGGTCGACTCGACACTCACTAAGGTCCAACAATAGTAGTATGATAGCATATAACGAAAGCGGTAGGCATGTGAAGGCAGATAAACAACAATGTGAATACAAGGCACTGAAATCCGAGTTATTTCTGAAAATAAGTGAATAACAATTTCCACCCCTTTTTTCCTCAAATAACAAAGTAAATAACGGTTCCCACTTTCTTTTCCTCAATAGCTGCCAAGTCAATATCTATGAAACAGTAACAAATAGTTATACGTAAATAGGACTAAGACAACCGACCGGAGTCGTAAGGTGGTATATAAAGACTGAATGGTCATAAAGCTCCCCACGATCGCGAATCATACCTGCGACTCGTGTGCTGACTCGATCATATGATATAATAATAAGCTCACCCACGGTCGCGAATCATACCTGCGACTCGTGTGCTGACTCGATAATAAGCTCACCCACAGTCGCGAATCATACCTGCGACTCGTGTGCTGACTCGATCATATGATATAATAATAAGCTCACCCGCGATCGCGAATCGTACCTGCGACTCATGTGCTGACTCGATAATAAGCTCACCCACAGTCGCGAATCATACCTGTGACTCGTGTGCTGACTCGATATAAAGCTCCCCATGGTCACGAATCATACATGCGACTCGTGTGCTAACTCTTATATATACTGAATTATTATAACTATGCACTGCCGAGGATCGAACGGCCCGTCCCATAAGTGCATTTTTATTAAATCCACCGTGGCGTACGACCCGATCCCATAAGAGTGTGGGGGGGGGGGGGAATCACCCCCCCCCCGCAAAATGAAAATTT
>ML252848.1:0-13995 GCA_005239495.1 Nicotiana undulata | reverse complement strand
GGGGGGGGGGGGGGGGGAATCACACTCCGCTCGCAAAATGTAAATTTGTGAAGCGGTCACATGCACACACAATATTCTTTTCTTTTCATAATACTTTCCATAAAGAATTTCTTTCATATTACTTCCTGTAGCACAATTTCTTTCATATTATTTTCCGTACAATAATTTCTTTCATATTATTTAAATTTCATGAATCTCAGAGAAACAAAACTACATATAACAGGATTTCATAACATATAACTCATTACGAGAAGAACACAACGCATGATGTGGGGCCTAACTACCCGGACATCACAATGATAGCCGCTACGTACGGACTCTCGTCACTTGGTACGTACGTAGCCTCCACAAACAATTACACGCAGCATGTAGAACACCTATGGGGACAATTCCCACTTACAAGGTTAGAAAGGAGACTCACCTCACTCCGAAGATTCATCACCGGCTTCCAAGCCTCAACGACGACTTCAATGGATGCACAACGCCCCCAAACTATTCAAATAACAACAATTCAATGAAAAGATACTCTATTGATCATAACAATTTCAAATTACCAAGTTTCCCAACCCGGCTCAATGAAATGACCAAAATTCCCTCGGGCCCACGTGCCCGGACTTCGAAATTTCTTGAAGATAAACTCTACCCATAGCATTACTAGCTCAAATACACAATTTACTCCTAATTCCATGCTCAAATTCGTGAAAAAATTTCAATTTATCAAGTTCTAGGTTTCCTTCAAAAATTCCCAAATTTTCCCTCAATTTCTAGGATCCAGTTCATGTAATGATCTTGTATTTAACTTAGAAACGAGTAGAAACATCTTACCTCTGAATCTTGATGAAATCCTCCTTGAAATGCTCTCAGAAATCGCCCATAGCCATTGAAAAATGAGAGAGAAATCCCGTTAAAAATAACATACTGCCCAGTCCTCTTTTCGCACCTACGGTCAAATAGCCGCTCCTGCGGCTCAGCACCTGCGGAAAAACCATCGCAGGTGCGGTTCTAACTCAGCCTAGCGACCTCTCGCACCTGCGACCCTCTCCTCCGCATCTGCACATTCGCAGGTGCGGAAAATTCATCGCACCTGCGCTCCCAGCCCAGCCAGCCAATAGCCGCACCTGCGACTCCGCACCTGCGGCCAAATCCTCGCAGGTGTGGTCACACCAGATGACAGTAACCTTCAGCTTTCTTCAACTTCAAATATTGATCCGTTAACCACCCGGAATCCACCCGAGGCCCCCGGGACCCCGTCTAATCACACCAACCCATCCCAAAACATAACACGGACTTGCTCGAAGCCTCAAATCACATCAAACAACATCGAAACGATGAATCGCTCTCCAATCCAAATCTTTAAGAACTTAGGATTCCAAACTTCTACATTCGATGCCGAAACCTATCAAATCACGTCCGATTGACCCCAAATTTTGCACGCAAGTCAAATTCGACATTACAGACCTGCTCCAACTTCCGGAATGGCATTCCGACCCTGATATCAAAATTTCGACTTCCGGCCGGATTTCTCAAAAACCTTCAAGTATCTATCTTTAGCCAAATGACTTAAAAATGACCTCCGGACATCCGAATTCACTTTCGATCACGCTCCCAACTCCAGAATCACCATACGGAGCTATTTCCAGACTCGGAATCCCAAACGAACATCAATACCTTCGAAATGCGCTTCAAGCCAAACTTAGGAAATCCCTTAAAAATGCTGAGTTTCACAATATACGCCGAAACGCTCCCGGGTTATCCAAAACCCGATCCTGACATACGCCCAAGTCCAAAATCATCATACAAACCTGTTGGAACATTCAAATCCTGATTCCGAGGTCCTTTACTCCAAATCCCAGTCTTAGTCGATTCTTCAAATTTTTGGCTCCTGAATTGAAAACTATTCTTTCAATTTAACTCCGAACTTACTTAACTTCTACTCCGACCATACGCACAAGTCATAATACCTAAAATTGAGTTGTTCATGACTTCCACTCACTGAATGACGCGCTAGAGCTCAAAACGATCGGTCGGGTCATTACAAAAGGTGAAACAAGCCTACACGGCAATAATAAGGACAACCTCCCAAGACTAGGTAATACAGATTCACGAGCTCTAATTAATACATAACATAACTCAAAATACAATAATGTTCGGATAAAGATTTGATAGTACAATCAAAATAAAAGTACTGCAAGGGACTGCGACGACCAAGCAGCTCTACCTTGAATCCTCGCGATCAAGAAGCTAACTATGACTGAGTCTATATCTTTAATACCTAGATTTGCACAAAAATATGCAGAGGTTTAGTATGAGTACACCACGGTCGGTACCCAGTACGTATCAAGACTAATCTCGGTAAAATGGTAACGAGGTACTAGTCAAGACACATACTAGTCATAAAATGTGTGCGCGATATATAAGTATAAAGCTAATAACGGAAACAAGAATCAGTAACTGGCAACGAGGAATAAATATGTGATATAAATAGTGAAGTAATCAAAACACCGTTAAAGTACCACCGAAACCAAATAAGAATGAAAACCAAATAATCAAGTCGTTCTAACATAAGTCTCACACCAAAATTACTCCAAGATACCTCACCTCATAATCACAAGCCATTAGTCCCAAATCACCAATCATATGCTTGTGGAACCTCGTTCCCACATTATAAATCACAATCGCACAGAAGACTCACATGCCAGCACCTCAATCTGTCCGTCATGGCCACACACTCACTATCACAATCCACCCGGCGTGGTCACAAGCTCAAAATCATAATGAAAGCAAATAACCAAGAATACGTATGCGAGATCAACGAATGTCAAGTTTCATACTCCTAAACAGGTATAAGTGGCATGCTACAATGTATGCATGTAAAAGTATACTATTACAATCCAAGTCAACAAGTAATATTAAAGATATCGAGTAGCTCATCAGAAGTAACACAACAAATCACGTAAGGTGCACGATACACACAAGGAAAAATCACACCATCACACGAATATCATCAATATTATGCTCCCATGCCGATACATATCATACCAGACAGAACCAACATTGTCTCTCCGTATTAACAACATCATAATAGCCACCCTTATCTCTCAGCCTAGACAATAAATTACAATAGCCACCCGTATCACTCTGCATAATAGTCACCCTTATCGCTCCTCCCAAACAATAAGTCACAATAGCCACCCGTATCACTCCGCTTAATAGCCATGCTTATCGCTTCGCCCAGACAATAAACACAATAGACATCCGTACCACTCCACCCAAACATAACATAATAGCCCCCCGTATCACCCCGCATAACTACAATCAATCCACATAATAAATTCACATGTGCTAACATTACAACACACACGACATATCAACGTGTACCACAAGTGCCCATAGGCCACAACCTTTCCAAAACAACAATACCAATATCACCATACCACATAGCCACGGCTCAACCACGACGTGTACAAGACTCTAAATAGAAACAAAATGAAAGGGAAAATAACTCAACAATGAACAATACTCCATTAAACAACAACTTCAACTAAAACATGTTAATGACTTTCAATAACTTCAACTTCAATTAATAGCTTAAGAATAAACTCAATAATGAAGGTATTTCCATGAAATGACAACTTCGAATTTCTAGTTTATGACATAAGCTGACAATAAAAGAGAAGGCACGAACTAGCAACTACGTCTAAATGCATGAGAATAACTTGACAACGAAGGGATATCATGTACTTCAAATAATAATAATTTAACAATGAAAGAGGTAACATGATGATAAAAGGTAACAACTTCAAATAAAAATATAAGAGTAAACTTGACAAATAAATATTGAACATGTGCTAACAACTTCAATTAAAGCATGTAAAAACAAATTTAACAAAGGAATGTATAATATATAATGAGAAATTCAATTAAATGCAGTTAAGAAGCCTAAGAGTCTAATCCAGTCAATTCCCATATGTAAGTCCATGCACACACTCGTTACCTTATGTACACGTCTTTCACATAATCCAAATAGTGCAATTAAACCAAATCCTTCGGGGTAGTTCCCTCACACAAAGTTGGCAAGATACTTACCTCAAAGAAGCTAAATCAATACTCTAAAAGGACCTTCCCATGTGAAACAACCTACAGATTGCTCGAATCTTGACAAAATAACTTCATATCATAAATAAAAGCCACAGAAAATAATTCCAGATAATAGTGTTTTGATCTTTAGTGAAAACCAAAAAGTCAATCCAACAAGTCAACCCCGAGCTCGCACCTCAGAACCAGAAAAAACTCACAAAACTCGAACACCCTTCCGATACGAGTCCAACTATACCAAAATTATCCAACTCCGACATCAAATTGACCTTCAAATCATCATTTTATGTTTTATAAAGTTTTTACTCAAATCCCCAATTTCTCCAATACAAATAATTAATCAAACAGTAAAATCGAGGTTGAAATCATGAAACAATAAAAATTCGCGCCAAAAATACTTACCCCAATCCAAGTAGTAAAAATTCCCTCCAAAATTGTCCAAAATCGAGCTCCAAAACCTTGAGAGAGAAAAGTAACTAAACTTCAAAATAAGAAAAAAATGCAAAAGTTGTCCCAACTCGAATCAAAGTCATAGATGATCCCAAAACTCATGTTTGATAATCCCATCATGATCCTTATGAGATTACACCCAAGATAGCCTCTTGAGTCACCCAATTTGGCCTTAAAATGAGGGAGATGTGATGTTTTGATGTTTTAAAAGAATTCTGAAAATTTCAGGGACATAAATGATATTTTCGTAATTACTTACACCAGGAAAAAACCAGCAATATGAAAATCTTTATTTTAGTACCCAAAGCTCATTTGGAACCTCCCGGACACAAATCATATATGCATTTCAATAAAAAAAAATACGCTACAAACCTGCTCGCGCACTCAAAACACCGAAAAGAGGTCATCTTGACCCGATATCTTAAAATCCTTAACTAGTTTCTCAACAAATGATCCAAAATACGCCCGAACCCCTCGGGGCCCAATCCAATCATACCAACAAGTACAAATACATTATCCAAATTTACCAAAAGCCTCAAAACTCCCACAAGAATATCAAAACACAGAATCGAGGCTCAAACCAAATTTATATTAAATTGTTAAATCTTGATTCTTTCAAAGGAGTGTCTGAATCACACTTAAACACTTAAGATTACTTAAAAACTTTGGACGCAAGTTCAGTTCAACTATATAGACCTATCCAAAGTCTCGAAACACCAATTGGAGTCCAATAACATCAAAGTCAACTCTTGGTCAAACTTATGAACTCTTAAGTTCTTCAAATTGCCAACTTTTGACAAATAGTGTCAAATTCATCTAGAAGCTTCCGAAACCAAATCCGAACATAACTTAAGGTCCAAAATTATCGTACAAACCTATTAGAACAATCAAAATGTGATTCCGAGCCCGTTTACCCAAAAGTCAAACCTTGGTAAACCCTTCCAACTTAAAGCTTCTAAAACGAGAATCATTCCTCCAAATCAATCCAAACCACTCGAAAATCAAAACCGACCATACACGCAAGTCATAAGACATAATATGAAGCTACTCAAAGTCTCAAACCACTGAATAGAACGCTAAAGATCAAAACAACCGGTTGTGTCATGACATTCTCCCCCACTTAAGCGTACGTCCATCCTCGAACATGCCAAGAGTCATTCAAAGCCATTAAATCACCGTATAACCTCCTTGTGCACATAACAATGGGTGATCCCACATCACCCCAATCCATATAAGCGTGAAAATACAACCTAGCTAAAGATCTTTACCTCAACCTTAGCTCATAACCTTAGAGTAAAGTTTCCAATATTCGAAATCTATTAGAAGACCCGATTCTCACATGTATACACTGTATAAGTCTGAAAACGCCAAATCAATCCATACCCGTAACCCATAATGTAATCGCATGATATACCACATAACTAGGATACTCATAGCAATAACTTTCGACCATAATAGCTGTTGAATGACAAGCCTAGTACCTGTAACAAACCTCATATCAAATGAAACCTTATTTTAAACCTTCGTATACTGCTAATGATGAAGGAAACACACATACAATCATAAACACTCATCAGATCAACAAGCCGTGGAGCTCTCTTGTCCAACAAGAACCATAACAAAAAAATCTAAGTCGGCTAGTGACATTATCCTTCCAACATACCTTAATCAAGTTCGGTAACACTCCTTCCAGGTAAAATAACCTCACTCCATCTAGTACAAACTGCTTTACCAACATGGCACATCGATCCTATTTAGAGCCACATACCATGTAATCCGTGCACCAAATAAGCCATAACTCTGATGTACCCAATTGATGGAAAGAGAATCAAATGAGAGAAAAGCCTTGTGGCTCAATAGATACCATGCTATGAGCCCTTCTCACAATGGAGAAACAAAACACACTAAATGGGCATAAAGGAGCGTATCCCACCATAATCCTGTTGCGATGCAGGACTCGATTCTAACACCGGCCCACATGTAATACCTCGAGACATGAGTCTCACATTTAATAACCATAAGTGAAATATTCAACAATCATGTGAGGCGCATGACCATAACCATGGAAAAAAAGATATTACTATATGTATACCACAAACAAGAAAACCATAACCAAGGAACAATCAACCATTTAACACCCTTGGAGCTATCTCGCTCGAATTCCGCCACAAAGTCCAAACAGTACCGCATCATGTGTGCAAATAGTCAACAGTCTCACAACTCACTGTAGCAAAAGAGAGTAATAAATGGAACACATCAAAACATGAATAATATCAACTCTAATCGATGACACCACCATTAACATCAATTGTGTCGGGTAAACAATTCCGACCCACTGTAGAATACACATTCTCATTAGGCCTACTAGCGGCCTCCAAATGAATTCTGATCCTTCTGAAATAGGTAGAATGCCTCCAAAAAGCCCACAATAACATATCTATTGCACATCCCATCAGCCGCTAACCTCTTAGCATACCTTCACCGTGTACAACCATGGAATAAGTTGTCTCTAAAGAATCTTCTTAGTCTTCAGATCCTTAGTATACCATAATCTCCATATTCTATCCCTACTACACTACTCAAATGACTCACACATCCATCATACATGACTAGTCCACGAGAAAAGCTTCCATAATTCCTCCATGCCACATAGCAAAATCTAAACATCAACGGTTGATCAACAAGGCGATTACCTTAATACCAGTCATGGATCCGCAAGTCAAAACACAGCGCGCCTCTGATGTGCGCACCAACCTCAGGTGGTATCAAATAATGCTAGAATCATTCTGAGCATCTGAAATCATCCCTGCTATCTAGAACTCGTGTCCCTATACAGGAGAAAAGATCATAACACATGACGAGCTTAAAACACACTCGAAATATGTTCGCTAGTCAAAGATAGTATAAAATATTATTGTATACACATGGATTTGAGTTAAACAGTATTTTCGTAGTTTGTAGCTAGATTGCTATCCAAGATGATCAACAATTGAGGTTTATGTGATTAAAACTAAAATTAACTAAGAGTATAAACTATTGACTAATGACAATCAACGCAAGTAGTAAGAAAAGGAGGTTATCAATTGGGAAAATATAGGGTTGATAGAATATGTCACATTTCGCGTTTTCGTACGTTAAAGTTTCGTCGTAAGTTAATCGACGTAGACTCGCGAATGCGATTATTTTTGAGGTTATAAGCATTTATGCTATTTATAATAGGTGATTAGTAAGTTCCATGAAGGTTAGAGGGTAAATATATCAAAGAAGATGAGTTTCGTTGAAGGTTGTCAATTTGGGATAAAACACGACCCGTACTATAATACCCGGTATTTATGGACTAGTGCCATACAAGGTACCACATGACCATGATAGTAAGGTGTATAAAGTGTGTTAAAAATAATTAAAATTTTAAGTAATGTGAGATCATTCTAAATTATGTGGATAATTGGGTAATTATGGATTTTTAGTGGGAGATTAACTAAGCAATTAAGCTAATTAAGAATTTGATGGTTAATTATTGGGGTGGAAAAGCATTAACGTGGCAACAAGGGATTCAATATTGACTAGGAAAGTCTTGGAGCTAGGTGGCAAGATTAGAGAATTCATTGGCCAAGTAATCCTAAAAGTAGGGCCCACCCACTTTGATAAAGAAATAACCTCCCTACATCATTAAGTGGAAATGGAAATGCTTGCTAAAGTTACGGATAGGAATTCTCCAAAAAGAATTCATATGAACCCTTACAATGCTATAGCACTATGAATTGCAAATTCTAAGGGAGCCCAGTATAACCTTTCTCAAGAATATTATATAGATTTTTCCTATTTCAATTCGACGTTTTGTGTTTTATCACAAAAGACGTGTTAGAAGGATTGTCAAGAAAATCGGCTCATGTATGTTAAGGCTATCCCTTCATTCCTTTTGGCATGATCCACGTAACGATACATAAACATAATCTTATTTCATAAATGGTTCTACTCTTAGTAACTAAGAAGGTCTACGTTGTTCATTCTTGTAACATGATATTCAAAGAATGCCTAAGTATATTCCTAACTCTCTATTAAGGTATTCAATAAAGATGCTAACGTTCATAATGGTATTATATGCATCATCATTTACCACCGAGCTACGACCAATCGGGCAGTCATGCATTTACCATCGAGTTACGGCCGGTTGGACAATTTTACATTTACCACCGAGCTATGGCCGGTTGGGAAGTCATGCATTTACCACCGCGCTACGGCCGGTCGGACAGTTACCACTAATCAGTTGGGCAGTTAAAGTAACGAGAATGATGTAATCAGAACTATTATATTATATACCAGATGGATCTTATTCTATATGTTATGGACCTCAGCGGCAAGTCAGAGGTTATAAGTTGACTCTTATCCCTCCCTGAGATAGTATCTTATTATTACGTTTCATTTCTACCTTACATACTTGGTACATTCTTCGTACTGACGTCCCTTTTTCTGGGGCACTGTGCTTCATGGCATGCAGGTGTAGGTAGGTGAGGTAGGCGAGGTGAGGACCCTCCAATGTAGGCTACCTCCAGATATCAGCTTTTGGTTGTTGAGCTCCACTTCTTCCTAAAGTATTGCCGAGTCACATTCTATATATATTATTTAGTTTTATGAGGATGTCATGAACCCTATCCTTACTCATATATTATGGCCATGTTTTTTTAGAGGTTTTACAGACAGGGTCCTGTGTATAGTTTTAGGCATGACATGTCAACGGCCTTGTCGGCCCATATGTATCAATATAAATTTTTTTGAATTAGTTGTTTGAGTTATGTTCTTATATTATTACTTATATATATAGATGTGGCATATCATGGCCCATGACGAGTCTTGTAGTAAAGAAGGATAAGGTACGTGGTGCTCGGTTGAGTAGGCATCGGGTGCTAGTCGTGGCCCTCCGATTTGTGTCGTGACAGAATAGATGCAAGATAAGTGTTTGGAATTTAACTCCAGATAATTCACTAATGTTCAAATGAGTCTATCGAATCCACTTGATTATTATTTCAATTGTTAAGCAGAAACTCCTCTCTCGATTAAGTCTCAACCTCACAAGATGAACCTATTTTAAGCACGTGAAGACATGCAAGAATTCATAGTGGATTGGTCATTAGGAGAACCTCTCTCGATTATATTCCTAACTAAGTTTAATCAACAATTCAACTAGACTCTTTCGATTACTAAGAAGAATTAATGACTTCAACCAACAAAGTATAATGCAACAATGTCACAAGTTATACCTCTATCGATTACATGAACAAGTGAGTAAAGATGCAACAGTTAAAACATCCAAAAAGATTCAATACATAAAACTAGAGTTAATTATCCACAAACAAGTATCAAGACACCAAATCAATCAAACCCTAAAGAAACCTACTCCATAGATATGGAGTAATTCATCACAAATATAAAGAAAATCATAAAACACCTTCTCTCATACAAGAAAAGTGCCATTTACATGGAGATTTTTTTAGGAATTATAATATCAATTCGCAGGTAAAATATTTACCTGTGGATTTTCATGCAAATGGGAATCCGCAGGAATAAAGGTCGTGGGTAACTATTACCTGCAAATTTTAAATTCCCCGGGTACATTATCTGGGGATAAATTGGCAGCAGGTGCATTACCAAGGAATGCTAAATCCCTATGTAAGTTACTTGCGACTTTTCCGCAAGAAATACCAAAAACTCGTAAGTAAATTTTGGTAAAGAATTGTGAAAGAAAGGAGTTTTCCTAGAGATTTTCATGGGCATTCACATGTAATTCCGCAAGAAAACCCTCCAAGTAAATTTGCAGGAAATATTCAATAAATGTTTTGTGAAAAAAGGGAATTTTGTGGGAATTTGATGTGATAATTTCGCAGGCGAATTCCTATGTACTGTATATTTGTAGGTAAATTCCCAACAAAAGATTGATTAGCTCAAGGCGATTCTAGATGAAAATCCACAAGTAACTTGTACATTTTTCAAAAGCAAATTTATTAGTATTTAGTCCCAAATTATATTCCACACAATTCAATGGACATATGATATTCATCCTTTTTTCAAACAAACAATTTTGCACAAATTTATATAGCCAAAATATGATCCATAAATTAATAAATAATAATGCATAATTCCTAAATGAATAAAAAGTCTAAACTGTAAATCTAAAATAGTACTATCAAGTATCTCAATCCTGATCATACTCATCTGAAATAGTACAACCAAGTATCTCAATCATAATCATACTCATCTACCGAGTTGTTGTTCTCATCATTATCACTCTGTGAATCTTGATTTTCTTCCGCAGATGATGGTTGTGTATTTTAAGATGATACTGGGAAACCCACATGCTTTATCGGTGGAGCTAATTTCTCATTTGTATCACCTAATTCCTTCCTCATTTTTTTGTTTTGGCGTCTCTTCTTTTTATTTTTGGCGCCTCATCTCTTCATTTTGGCGTTGTGCTTTTTCCAACTGATTATATAACTCAGCATTTAACACATGAACTTGTGCTCAAATCCGATCATCAACTTCTTCCAACACAACATATGTTGTTTGCTTAGGTACTTTTACAAATCGACCCAAAGAGCCAAGACCTGCAACTCTTCCATTTTTCTTTCCACCATCTGATAAAACCCAAATATCCATTTCACTTAATTGAGAAAGTTCGCCAGCTGAATTAGTCTGCACTTTGGGAAATTAATAATTCTTCTTTCTTTTTTTTTTTCAAAATTATTTAGCACAAAAGAATTGAAACAAATATTAGTGATTTTGCATTAAAATAAATATTAATAATTTTGACACCTGCTAGCAAGTTAATTGGACTAGAGAATACTAAAGAAAACGGAGCAAAGATTCCACACAAGTAATCAGATGTTTACCTGAATTAAACCTAGGAATGGCAGGCGGTGCAGGGCAGTGCGGGTGCGGGGCGGGTTCTGTCTGAACCCGCGAAATTTAAATCCGTCCCATCCCGCATAGCATTTAAACCCGCGTTCACCCACCCGGCCCCGCACCCGCATTTAAAAAAAAAATTCTTTCTTTTTAAGAAAAGTAGACTTAATTTTAATAGTACAATACAAAATTTGTGTGCTCTTGAAGATCAAATCGAGTTTGCATAATAGAAATTATTTACATGGATAGCATTATAAATTTGAAAGTAGCAGTCTTGCATAATAAAATGAGCTAACAGACAAAAATTTAATCCTCTGTTATATAAATTTAATCCCTATATTATATAAATTATTAATACAGGGATAGCATTATAAATTTAATCGAGTTTGCATAATAAAATGAGTCATTGCATTTACTTTGTTAGTTAAAGATAAAAATTTAATCCTCTGTTATTTTGTCTTTAACTAACAGAGTAAAGAGCTATAACTCGTTATTGGGCTATTAATTTGTTGGTATTTAAATTTGAAAGTAGCAATCTTACATAAATTAACTCTGTAAAGCCATATAGTAGGTAAGGAAAAAGCTGAAGCTGACTAACATTTAGTACCAGCAGCAGTGTTAGCATTTTTAAATATTATGGTACTTTCTGTGATTAAATTGTAGTGCTTCTGAAATGGGACTAGGGCTTTACTTTTTATATTATTTAGCCTTTTAAATTAACTCCCCACCCGCGCCCCGCTCCGCCCTGCGTTTTTTTTTTTTTAATATAAAAATTGAACCCGCCCCGCCCCGCAACCGCAAACTTTCAAACCCGCCCCGCTGATGTTCGAACCCGCCTCGCATCCGCACCGCCCCATTGCCATCCCTAATTAAACCAAAAAGGGTACTTAAGAATAAAGTTCAATATAATTAAGTTTCCGGGATTATCTAATATAGGCTGACGAGTATAAAAATATATCTACACTATAAAGTCACTTAAAAGGCAATTACATGCCTAAGTATATTAAATTCATTAAAAATTGATAGCTCCCAGCTACAAGTAAATCCACTGTTCATATGAACACAGAGGTTGTTAATTGCTTGTTTAATATCTAATTGCTTGTGTAGATGGGACACGTAATTCTGGCAAGACAATGTCATTTCAATTATACTACTCTAGATAGAATGCAACAAGATATATTAAGATCCATGACTCCTCTCCCCGTTGATCGCTGGCTATTTGCATGGGTATACTATGATCTTGTGACAAAAAATGATTTAAGGGATTTATGTGTTAAATTTTCTAATAGCTGTTACTTTGCAGAAATGGGGACGGGAAAAGTTCATGGGGTTCACAGTCTTCATGCTCCTCAGGCTCCTAAGCAACAAACAACAAGCAACTGTCACTATGCAATGCTTTAGAGGAGTTAATTGATCGTGACTTTACGAGGGTGATGCTGGTTTATGGTTCAATCAGAATCTTTAATTTGATAAAGCTAGTAGGTCCAATTTAATTAGAAAGATTAATATTACTCTTGTTTATTATCACTACAAAAAATTAATGGCTACTTGTGTATTGGTAAAAAATATAGTCTTACACGTGTACAGATTTTAGATGACTCAGCTAGCCAGGTGGACCAATCAAAATATCACACGCGGATGCGAGCTAAAGAGGTACGGGCAAAGCAAGGAATTAGCCACGGAAAAGATCACTAAAGAAAAAAGGCATGGTCACAGCGAATCCGGACATAATAACAGGCCGATTCAAAGATCAGCAATAAATGCCTCGTACGTTACACAATTCCTAAAATAACAGTTACTAGTCATTTTTATAACGCCTCATAAATGTAATAATTAAGCATTAAATAGGCTTCATGACAGTAATACAAACGTTGTACTAGGAAAACATTCCTATAAAAGGAATGTCAATGTAACAAACAGGAGATCGGATTTCGAGCAATATAAGTTACTGTTTCTTTTTTATTCTCAATGATTACTTTTTATTCTTTGTTTGATTGATCCGATTATCAGTAACCCGAGTTTTTCCTGAAATTAAGCTTTAGTCAAAAAGGTTCATTTTTTGGTTAAACAAATTGGTTCCGTTACCGGGAATCTGATAATCATCGTTTTCGCTACCAATCGATATCCTTAAAATCATGTCAAATTCCAACAACAACAACGTTGGCAATAATGACGATAACAACCAGCAAAGGAATGAAACCCCAGCTTCAACTCCTCCTCGAGGAACTCCACGAACTTCGAGAGAACCATCTCCTGAAAGAGCTGGCAATCATAATAATGAACAGGCGGTGGAATCAGATCAAATAAGGTGAATGATAGCAGAGTACATGGGACAAAATTTGCAAGAGGATTGCCACAAGTACCTCTAATTTCACCAACCCCGAATAATACAACTCCAGTGGAAAATTTGCAAGTAGATTTAACAAATTCAACCAGGATCGAAACTCTCAATACATCTCCTGAAATGCGACCAGGTACAACTAGTGATTAAGAATTACAAAATTTATTACTAACTATGCAGAAGCAGATAAAAGAACAAAACGAACGCATCGA
>ML252846.1:16796-36556 GCA_005239495.1 Nicotiana undulata | reverse complement strand
ATGGGCCGTATGCTGAGATTCATGGACACTATGTCCCAGGATGGTTTATTTCCAGCCGACCCTTCTACTTCTCAGGCGGGAAGGGGAGTCCAGACCCCTACCGCTCAGGCCACAGGTCAGGCAGCAGCAGCACGTCATACCCCGGGCACACCGCCCGTGGGCGGGGTTCAGCCAGTTGTAGAAGCCCCAGAGCCCAGGCCAGTTGCAGAGGGTGACCAGCAGAAGATGTTGGATAGATGGACCCGACTTCGCCCTCCAATCTTCGGGGGTGAGCGGGGTGAGGATGCTCAGGATTTCATCGATAGGTGCAGGTACATACTGTACAACATGAGGATTTTGGAGTCCCATGGAGTGGATTTCACCATATTTCAGTTGGAGGGCAGAGCTCGCAGGTGGTGGCAGTCATATGTTCTCAGCAGACCAGCAGATTCTCCTCCTGTCACTTGGGATCAGTTCGTGCAGGATTTTCTAGACAGATATATTCCACCCTCTGAGAGGGAAGAGTTGTGGCGTCAGTTTGAGCAGCTAGAGCAGGGGCAGATGACAGTGACAGATTATGAGGCCAGATTTTCAGAGTTGTCACGCCATGCACTTATGATATTTCCTACTGATGCCGAGAGAGTGCGGCGGTTTGTGGCTGGGTTGCATCCAGATATTAGGGCCACCATGGCCCGAGAGGTGGAGATGGGTACTCCTTACCAGCTTGTAGTTGAGATAGCTCGACGGATTGAGGGGTATCGGTTGAGGAGCAGGGAACAGGGTCGACAGGGTCAGCAGGACAAGAGGGCTAAGTTCTCAGGGGATTTCAGGGATGCTCCGGCTAGGAGCGGAGGTTAGTTCGGGGGTGGTCAGCCCAGCAGGCTTCAATATTCAGCACCTCCACTACCTCCTCGAGGTGGTCCAGCGAGGCCTCAGTTCAGTGCCATGCCAGAGCGTTCCTATCGTCCTCCATCCACTCAGGGTTCACCCATTGGTCACTACAGTCGCCAGAGATCCTCCGATTCTTATTTCAGTGCTATGCCCGAGGGTCCGCATCGCTTCTTGGCTATTCAGGGGTCTTCCTCTTCGGGGCAGCAAGCTATGGTACCTTGAGGTTGCTTTGAGTGTGGAGATCTAGTTCATATGCAAAGATAGTGTCCCAGGCTTCGGGGCAAGGCAGTCCAGCAGGGTTATAAGCCTATGGGTCCAGCACCAGCAGTCCGGCCACCTAGGGGTGGAGGACGGGTAGGAAGGGGTCGTCCTAGAGGGGGAGGCCAGTCAGGGAGAGGTCAGTTAGTTCATGTTCACTCTAGGGGAGTTCAGTCTTCAGGAGCCTCAGTCAGATTTTATGCTATTCCGGCCATATCAGATGCAGTGGCCTCCGACGCCGTAATCACAGGTATTATCTCAGTATGTGGTAGAGAGGCTTCGGTGCTATTTGATCCAGTATCCACGTATTCATATGTTTCAGTACTATTAGCTCATTTTCTGGATATCCCTCGTGAGTCCTTGGGTTCTCCTATATATGTGTCCACTCTTGTGGGCGAGTTTGTGGTGGTAGACCAGGTCTATCGGTCTTGTGTGATCACTTTCTGCAGTTTTGATACCAGAGCGGAACTTTTATTGCTGGATATGATTGATTTTGAGGTTATCCTAGGCATGGATTGGCTATCTCCTTATCATGCTTTGTTAGATTGCCATGCCAAGACAGTCACCTTAGCCATGCTTGAGTCGCCTAGGCTAGAGTGGAGAGATTCTTCAGTTAGTGCATCCAGCTGAGTCATTTCCTTCATAAAGGCTCGACATATGGTCGAGAAGGGTTGTTTGGCTTACCTTGCTTATGTGCGGGACCCCCCCGCCGAGTCTTCGACCATTGATTCAGTGCCGGTGGTACGAGAGTTTTCAGACGTATTTCCTTTAGATCTTCCAAGCATGCCTCCAGATCTAGACATTGATTTCTGTATTGATTTAGCTCCAGATACTAAGCCTATTTCCATTCCCCCGTATCGTATGGCTCCTAAGGAGTTGAAAGAGTTAAAGGAGCAACTTGAGGAGTTGTTGGCTAAGGGGTTCATCAGGCTGAGTGTGTCGTCGTGGGGTGCTCCAGTCCTATTTGTGAAGAAGAAGGATGGGTCTATGCGGATGTGTATTGACTGCCGCCAGCTGAATAAGGTTACAATTAAGAATAAGTATCCTCTGCCGCGCATCGATGATTTATTTGACCAGTTGCAGGGTGCTCGTGTGTTTTCCAAGGTTGATTTGAGATCGGGTTATCATCAGTTGAAGATTCGGGCTTCAGATGTTCTGAAGACTGCATTTCGTACCAGATATGGCTATTATGAGTTTCTGGTAATGTCCTTTGGTTTAACTAATGCCCCAGCAGCATTAATGGACTTGATGAATAGGGTATTCAGGCCGTATATTGATTCCTTCATCATTGTCTTCATTGATGACATTTGTATTTATTCGCGGAGCCTGGGTGAGCATGAGCAGCATTTGAGAGTTGTGCTCCAGACCTTGCGGGAACAGAAGTTGTATGTTATGTTCTCCAAGTGCGAGTTCTGGTTAGATTCTGTGGCATTTTTGGGGCATGTGGTATCCGGAGAAGGTATCAAGGTTGATCCTCAGAAGATTGATGCGGTTTAGAGTTGGACGCGTCCTACTTCAGCTACATAGATCAGGAGTTTCTTGGGCCTAGCAGGCTATTATCGCCGATTCGTGGAAAGGTTCTCTTCTATTGCAGCTCCATTGACCAGATTGACTCAGAATAATGCCCCGTTTCGGTGGTCCGACGAGTGTGAGGCGAGCTTTCAGAATCTCAAGTCAGCTTTGACCTCGGCACCAGTTCTGACGTTGCCTTCCGGTTCTGGATGTATACTGTGTATTGTGACATTTCACGCGTCGGGTTGGAATGTGTGTTGATGCAGGACGGCAGGGTTATTGCTTATGCTTTGTGCCAGCTGAAGGTTCATGAAAAGAACTATCCTGTGCACGACTTAGAGTTGGCGGCGCTTGTTCACGCTTTGAAGATTTGGGGGCACTATTTGTATGGTGTGTCGTGTGAGGTCTACACTTACCACCGCAGTTTGCAACATTTTTTCAAGCAGAGGGACCTTAATTTGAGGCAGCGGAGATGGCTTGAGTTGTTAAAATACTATGCTCTCACTATTTTGTATCACCCGGGCAAGGCGAATGTAGTAGCGGAGGATTTGAGCAGGAGGGCAGCGAGTATGGGTAGCTTGGCCTATATTGCAGCTGAGGAGAGACCTTTAGCCTTAGATATTCAGTTCTTGGCCAATCGCCTTGTGAGACTGGACCTTTCGGAGCCTCGTCGAGTTTTGGCCCATGTAGTTGCTCAGTCTTCATTGTTGGAGGAGATTAAGGCTCGACAGTTTGATGATCCATGCCTTGCAGAGCTTCGGGATACGGTGGTCCAGAGCAGGACCAAGGAGGTTACTTTGGGCGAGGATGGTGTTTTGAGGCTCCAGGGCCGTTTATATGTTCCTAATATTGAGGGACTGAGGAAGAGAATTCTAGCAGAGGCGCACAGTTCTCGGTATTCTGATCATCCAGGAGCGACGAAGATGTATCTTGATCTGAAGTAGCATTACTGGTGGAGGCAGATGAAGAAGGATATAGTTCAGTATGTGGCTAGGTGTCTCAATTGTCAGCAGGTCAAGTACGAGCACCAGAGGCCAGGAGGCTTGTTTCAGCAGATGCCCATTCCTGNGATATAGTGCAGTATGTGGCTAGGTGTCTCAATTGTCAGCAGGTCAAGTACGAGCACCAGAGGCCAGGAGGCTTGTTTCAGCAGATGCCCATTCCTGAGTGGAAATGGGAGCGCATCACTATGGACTTCGTGGTTGGGTTGCCACGGACTTTGCGGAAGGTTGACGCGGTTTGGTTCATTGTGGATAGATTGACCAAATCGGCACATTTTATTCATGTGGCTCCTACTTATACTACAGAGAGGCTGGCCAAATTTATATTCGGGAGATAGTCCGCTTGCACGGTGTGCCAGTGTCCATTATATCATATTGAGGTCCTCAGTTCACCTCGCACTTATGGAGAGCATTGCATAGTGAGATGGGCACTCAGATAGATCTCAGCTCAGCATTTCACCCTCAGACTGATGGTCAGTCGGAGCGTACAGTCCAGATATTGGAGAATATGCTCAGGGCATGTGTTCTTGATTTTGGGGGTCAGTGGGACCAATTCTTGCCTTTGGTGGAGTTTGCATACAATAACAGTTACTAGTCCATCATCGAGATGGCTCCATTCGAGGCATTATATGACAGGTGATGTCATTCTCCTATCGGGTGGTTTGAGCCTGGCGAGGCCAAGTTATATGGCACAAATCTGATGAGAGATGCTTTGGATAGGGTGAAGATTATTCAGGAGAGACTCCGCACGGCTCAGTCCAGACAGAAGAGTTACGTAGATTAGCGGGTGCGTGATGTAGCATTTATGGAGGGAGATAAGGTTACGTTGAAGGTTTCGCCGATGAAGGGTGTTATGAGATTCGGGAAGAAGGGCAAGCTGAACCCCAGGTTTATAGGCCCTTTCGAGGTGTTGAGGCGAGTCTGGGAGGTTGCTTATGAGCTCGCTTTACCTCCCGCCTTATTAGGAGTTCATCCGGTTTTTCATGTATCCATGCTCCGGAGATATCATGCCGATTTATCTCACGTGATTGATTTCAGCACTATCCAGTTAGATGGGAAGTTGGACTTCGAGGAAGAGCCAGTTGCTATTATTGATAGGCAGGACCGCCAGTTAAGGTCTAAGAGAGTTTCTGTCGTAAAGGTCCAGTGGAGGGGCCAACTAGTCGATGAGGCGACTTGGGAGTCCGAGGAGGACATGTGGAGCAGGTATCCGCATCTATTCAGCACTTCAGGTACGATTCTACGTCTGTTCAAGGACAAACGTTTGTTTTAGAGGGGGCGATTGTGATGACCCAAAAGGTCATCTTATGTAAATTTTATTATGACTGTGTTCCGAGGCCCCGAAAGCCTCTGTTAATCTCACCTCGATGTGTGTGCACAGCCCGAGCGCGTAGCCGGGAAGTCTTTATGTGGAAACTTGATAAAGAGTTAAATTTATGATAATTAATTAAATAAAGTTGACTTTGGTCAACATTTTTGGTAAACAGACCCGGACCCGTGATCTGGCAGTCCCGTAAGGTCCGTAGAAAAATATGGGACTTGGGCGTATTCCCGGAATCGAAATCTGAGGACCCAAGTCTGAGAAATGAATTTTAAAGAAAATTATTTTCTGAAAATAATAAAGGATTATGAAAATGAACCCGATGTGAACCCCGATATTATGGTTCCGGAGCCCGGAATAGGTTCAATATGTGTTATTTAAGTTATCTGTGAAATTTGGTAAGAAATGGACTTGATTTGACGGGTTTCGGATCAAAATGGGAAATTTAGAGTTAATGAAGTTTTGAGGATTTTCATAGAATTTGAAATTTGGTTTGGAATGTGATTTTATGTTACCGAGGTCCGAATGAAATTCCGAGATAGGGAATAGATCCGTTATGTCATTTATTACTTGTCTGCAAAATTTGAAATCATTCCGAGTAGTATAGGCTGGTTCGGCGTACTGAAATGAATTCTAGAATCTTAAGTTCTTAAGCTTGATTCAATTTGGTTTTGGGGTTGAATTCTCAGTTTCGTTGTTGTTTTTCGCGTTCTGGAAGTTCGAGCGAGTCTATATCGTGAATACAGACTTGGCGGTGCTTTTGGACGGGGTCCCGAGGGGCTCAGGTGAGTTTTGGACCCCCGGGAGCTAAGTTGGAAAAAACATATTTTTGGTGTCTGGTTTACTTCTCTGCGATCGCAGAAGGTGGGTCGCGATCATAGAGAAGGAATTTGGATGGGCTGCTCATTGTTCTTCGCGATCGCAGCTTCCTCTTCGCGATCGCAGAAGGCTGGACTCCATGCCTTCGCGATCGCAGCCCCATCCTCGCGATCGCATAGTGCCAAGCCAGGGCCGGGCACAGTTACTCTTCGCGATCGCAGGACCTATGCCGCGATCGCAGTGGTCTGACAGTTTTATGAAATAGGGGACTTAGCCTATTTCCTCCATTTTCATCTTCCTCCTCAAGTCTTTAAAGAGCTCTTCAAGGAACCTTCCACCACTGTTATTGAGGTAAGTAAATTCCATGGTTTTACTAGTTTCAAACATCAATTCCTAGTTAAATTCCCTACTAAATTATCAAAAATCATGGAATTAGGTAGTAATTTTAGGGCTCTTGAGGATTTTGTGATTTTCCATTTTAGGCCATGAATTCAAGTAGAAATCACACCTTAATGATCCTTAGGCTATGGGTGAGTGATCCCTTCGAGAATTTTCGGAATTTGAACATGCGGGACCGGGGTGGGAATTTGGGAATTCTCCAAGAATAGCGATTTTATTGAATAACTAAGATAATTTCCAACATTGTGCATCCATTGATATAATTTTACACCTTTTGTCTAGTTGTGGGTCCTCGGGTGTAGAGTTCGGAGTTTCGGGCGCAATTGTGGTCCGAGGGGTAGATTCGACACAAGGTGAGTCTCCTTTCTAACCTTGTAAGTGGGAATTGTACCCATAGGTAATGTATATGCTATGTGTGAATTTTTTGGGGGCCACTTACGCACCAAGTGACGAGAGTCCGTACGTAGCGGCTATTATTGTTATGTCCGGGTAGTTAGGCCCCCATCATGTCTTATATGCTTCCTTGTAATGCTTTATATGATTCATTGTGATGCCATATGTACTATGAGATCATGTTTTGTATAGTATTGTTCCTCTGAGGCTTTATGGAAAATTGTTGAAATGAAAGGAATTTGTTATGGAAGGTAATTTTCATAAGATATTGTGTGTGCATGTGACCGCTTCGCAATTTACATTCCGCGAGCGATGTGTGATTTTCCCCACTCTTATGGGAGCGGTCCGTACGCCACGGCGGATTGAAAGGTGCACTTTTGGGACGGGCCGGTTGATCCCCGGCAGTGCACAGAGATGATATAATTGAGAATGCTCTCTTGGTACGGGCCGTTTGATCCTCGGCAGTGCATGGACGAAGTTGTACTATGATATGATATGATTACTTTGAAAGACGCACTTTTGGGACAGGCCGATCGATCCTCGGCGGTGCGTAGTTATGATTATGGTAAGCATGCACTTTTGGGACGGGCCGGTCGATCCCCAGCAGTGCATGTTATTCTTTCCTTATGACTCCGTCCGGTTGTCTTATTCCTGTGTGCGCATGATTATTTGGCATTGTTTCATTGATGATGACTTGTGTGAGATATTTTGGGGGAAAGAAAGTGGCCATTGTTATTGTCCCAGTATTTTTCTTGGATTTCTGTGCTTTATACATAATTGCTACTCACTGTCTTACATGCCTACTTCTTTTATCTTATCATCGTTATATCATACTATTGGACCTTAGTGGGTGTCAAGTCGACCTCTCGTCACTACTTCTTCGAGATTAGACAGGATACTCACTAGGTACATATTTATTTTAATATGTACTCATGTTGCACTTCTGTACTTAGCTGTACAGGTTCTGAGGCTGGTGCATCTGGTTATCAGACCAGATCGTGATAGTGACCGTAGCGGACTTGACTTCACGGTGAGGTGCTTCCTCTGGCGATCCCCAGCAGCACCCTCGAGTTTCATTTACTTTTGTTATTTACCCTATCTATTTCACCCAGACCGTGGATTTGTATCTATATGTATCTTGTGTATTCTGATAGTTGCCCGCGACACTCGTGACACTAGTTCCTGGCACACGCGTAGTCCATATTTTGGGTTTTGGGTTGTATAGGCATACATATGCTTTATTTCGGCCATGTAGTGTTATGATTTTATTTTCATATCAAGTTATCATCATGTTTAATTGTTTAAAATTGGTAAATATTGATTCTTTTTTAATCAAATGGGAAGGGTAACACCTAGTGTAATTCATATTGGCTTTCCTAACCCTGTCGTTGGGCGTCATCGCGACCCGCGTTAGAAATTGAGTCGTGACAGTACCATTTAGATTTTGGAGGATATGCTCCGCGCTTGTGTTATTGACTTCGGAGGTTCGTGGAATCAGTTCTTGTCGTTAGCGGAGTTTTCTTATAATAATAGTTATCAGTTGAGCAATCTGATGGCTCCTTATGAGGCGTTATTTGGTAGACGGTAGATCTCAAGTTGGATGGTTTGAGCCGGGAGAGGCTCTGTTACTGGGTACAGATTTAGTTCAGGAGGCCTTAGATAAGGTCAAGATCATTTAGGAGAGACTTCGTGCAGCTTAGTCTAGGCAAAAGAGTCATGCCGATCGTAAGGTTCGTGAGGTGGCATTAATGGTTGGAGAGAGAGTATTGCTTGGGGTATCACCCATGAAGGGTGTTATGATGTTTGGGAAGAAGGGAAAGTTGATCCCTAGGTATATCGGGCCGATTGAGATTCTTGATAAAGTGGGGGATGTAGCTTATAGACTTGCGCTGCCTCCAGGGTTATCCTCAGTTCATCCGGTATTCCATGTATCTATGCTCCGGATATTTCATGGTGACCCGTCCCACGTGTTAGATTTCAGATCTATCCAACAGGAAAAATGTTGATACCCAATTTTTCCTCAAATTATTTTCAAACTTGTATATAAGCCTTCAAAATCACTCTTTGCAATAATGAGTATTTTTCCTAATTTTTTCATATTTTTAACTAAATCATTTCGCTATTTATTTAATATTGTATATTTTTTTATAATTCATAAATTGTGCTCTAAAATAATTTCAAAATATTTTCCAGTTCAGTATGTCATTTATAATCACTTTTTACTTATTAAAATCTAATTATTTCGTAAATTGGCCAATTGGGTCTATTTAATTGCAATTACAATCACTTTTGCAAATATGGCCTAATTAGACATCTTATACCTTTAAAATTCGAATTTATGTGTCGTACATTTAATATTAGTTAATTATTGTAATTTTACCTATTTCTAACTTAATTTTATTTTTATACAATTATTAGCTATTTTAATTAATTAATTATCTATGTTTTACGGGTATTTAACAATTAGCCACATTTATTTAAACCTTAGCCACATTTTAAACCAAATTAATCCAAACCCTTTAACCCAATTCCTACCCAGCCCAAACCCAACTCATACCCGGCCCAATCCACAATTTAATTTGAACCGTTGATCAATCTAGATCAACGGCTCAAACCCCACCTTCCATAATTAAACCTACCTAACACCCCCTCCCCGTTTCACTCTTTCGAGACCCCTCATCTCTCTATCTCTGGTCTTTCCCTCTCCCTTCTCTCTAGAACCTTCCTGGACACTTCCTTCTCCGATGAAGTTCCGCCTGTCTCCGGCCACCTCCGACCTCCCTCCTTTCGACTACCAACCTCCATGACACCTCATTCTCCGGTTCACCTCATCTTTGAAATCTCTAAGGGTTTCTACCATGCCAAACGTCTACTGGAGTTCCTTCTTGGGAGGTTTTCCGGCCTCCTCAGGTGGGGTTTTGATACGACCATCACCATTACCTTCGAGCTTCGCAACAGGTTCTCCGGTTATCTTCAATCCTCTTTGAAACCCTAAAATTTTCCTAAAAATTCTCAGATTTATGGTATTTTTGAATGCTTCAAGCCTGTTTATTTATGTTTTACTTTATTCTCAACTAAATCTTTAAGATCCATCAGCCTTAAAACGTATGCTTACTTTTTAAAATTAGGGTTTCTCTGAGTTTCTACACATGTTCAAAACTGATTTCTTCCTTATGTTTAAACTTTTCCTTTGCATATCCCTACTGATTCTATGCTCTTATCGCTTTTTAACTTGCCTATGTTGAAAAGCCCTAATTTATTTTAGACCTTTGTGTTTGGTTCTTCCTACTGCCTATCTCTTGTTAAGTTTCCTGTGATTATCATACTTCGAATGATTCTTTAGTTTGTTTGTGGCATCTCTGTGTGATTATATTCATATGTTGTTCATCTTGCCTCTTCCTGTCAACGTTACTAGACTTGTCTGTTGCTACGATTATTTGTCTTACTTATTTATATGTTGAAGGATGGTGAATTAACTCTCTCTTGACTGATTCTAATCTCCTTACTTGATGGCTTGATTGAAAGGTTCCTGTAAAACCCTAGAATGCTATTTGATTGTTTAAGTTAATATATTTGCTGTAATATTTTATTCTATTGAATCACTCCTTAATTGGAGTTTCTTAATTTGGTCTTAATTGTTTACCTTATTGTTTAGCAAAAATGATTATGTCCTTGTGGAGTCTTGACTGATTTTCACTTACCTTATATGACAATGTGTTTTGCCGTTTGAATTTGAATCCCTTGACCTAAGGGAATGATTGTCTTGATTCCTTAGTTAATTGATTCCGAGTTTCCTTATTACTTAACAGGCCTGGATCCTTTCCTTATTTAGGTATGGTACTGATTTTCTTTACCTTATGTGGCTGCATGTCTTTACCATTTTTGAGTTTGAATCCCAAAATTCAAGGGAACCGTGTCATTGATTTCATGATTGAATGGGATTCTGCCTTCTCCTATTACCATGCATTTATGATTCTTACCTTATGTGATCACCTATTTTCAACTATAAATACTCCACTCTTTCAATGTTGAACACACGAAGACACACACATCAATACTCTATACTACTCTCTTGTGCTCTTTCTTTCTGTATCTCTTTGCTCTATTTGCTGCTTTCTACTCTTGCCTATTATTAGCCGGCTGTAAGCCAAGGCCAATAGTGCTATCACTTGGCTCTCTTCTGCTTTGCTCTCTCTCTCTTAACACTGGTATGTTCTAGTTTAAGTTTACAACATACTAAAACAATATGTTTCAATTCTGGTTAAGATTCTTATTGTTTCTTTTGTGCTTTTACTTATGGTTCTATTGCCTACCATGTAACTAGTATGTCTACTCTCTTTCTATGATCTCTCTTCTTCTTCTAGCCTAGCATGACTCCTGTTTTCCACTCTATGATTCATTATGGCCTATGTGACTCTTTACTTCTTCTTTCTGCATATTTAGCATCTCTTCATGTATTTTTCTTTATCAAATGCCTGTCTTCTAATGCACCTATAATACTTAGTATTTTCAGATTTGTATCTATAATATATGATAAACTCTTGGCATATCACATCCTGTGAAAATCTGTAACCTTGTTCTAAGGACTAATTACTACAAATGTGCTGCTACCATTACTTGTCCCTGATCCCTTTCCCCTATTTTTGTTTGCTTTCTTGAAATCTACATACCTGCTGAGTTGTGACCATTCTACTGCTTTCTTTTCAGACTGGTTTTTCATAAAAGATCTTTATAGTATCCTCTAAAGCCATGTTATTTCAAAACTTCTTTTCAAACTCAACTCTTTTTAACTACTCCTTCCTGCACTTCACACTACTCCTAGACCTTTAGGTTCCACCCCCTCAGTGTGATCATTTCTTAGGGACCTTGAGTTCCCTCTGAACTTTGACACACTGAGGCAGGTAATTCTACACTGCACCTATCTCAACTTTGGCAACTGTTGGGTGCTAGTATTGGCCAGGGCCCTCAAAAGGGCCTTTGGGAGCTTTGCCGCACCCAGGCTATGTAAGGCTGTGAAGCTCGAAAGGGGTGAGGCTGGAAGGTTGGTCCTGTTTGAAGGCTATCTACATAATAACTTCTTATTTTTCCCTTTACAATTATTGTTATTCATTTGCTATGGTCTGTAATAATTTGTAAACAAATGATTGGGGCTGGATAGTGAATATGGGAGAGAATTATGTATGTTTAGTGTAGTATGGGTAGAAATCATGACTTAGGATTTATTTCCGTATATGCGCAATAATATCATGCTTAGTACATGCATACCATGCATTAAAAATCATGTTTAGGTTCTTCATTTCAACATATCTATTATATTCACGCCATCTGACACCATGTTCCTAATATGACTAAACGAGTAACAAAAGCTGTCATAATGTATTGCTCATGCATTTTTATAAACATGACATATAGAAACCATGTTTTTAGGATGATATTTTGTGCATTAGATATCCTACCCTTAGGATTTCTTATTTATCAGAACCTGAACGCCTAGTTAACATAATCTAATACTCTCATAAAATATGTTTAACCTACTTGAAATAATTTCCTACAAGCATGTATCTATTAAAATCAGAATCCAAATAGGCATGTTCACTCTTGAAAATAAGTAGGCAATGTATACGACGCCTAGGCAAACGTTAGGCCTAATACGCATTAAATCAAATCAATTATGTTCTATTAGTTTAATCAGCCCCTTTGAACATTTTGAACCCTGATGTTCCCACTCCTGTTTTACCTCACTAAAGTTCATTTTACTTTTATTAAAACTCCTGCTCTATTTTTAACAATCTCGAAGTTGTGCATCTATTTCCTTTTACTGATTTTTACTGATTCCCGTTCTATTATGTTTTCCAACTACTGGGTTTTCAAAGATGTCTCACTCTGCTCAAAATCATGCCATTTCGAATCCTTGCTCTGTATTTCTTTAAGGTTACTATATTTTGATAAAGTTACTATATTTTGATACCATCCCCCTACTTCTTTTACTACAAGTTCTCTGTAAACTAATAATTATTACTCTATTCTAAGCCACTGTATTTTAGTCCCTCATCTTTTAAAATCACTATGTTACTTCAAACCCCTGCTTTAATGACTTTCATCTATGTTTACTGAAAGCTTTAAATCACTGCACATTTCTATGTTTTACCGCTGCCTTTAGCTACTGTATATTTTGAAATCAACTATCAGTCTTAATTAAATCTTCTGTCTTCAATAAGTTTTCTAACCCATATTCCTACGACCTATTATTTTACTAAAATTCCTATGAACTCCTATCTTGAGACTTTAATCGTGTTTGAGACGTGCTACTTACATGTCTATGTGTGGAGGGACCTATGAGCCTTTCTTTGTCTTTATATGTTCCGTTTTATGTGCAGTCCTACTTGTTTTGTATGCCACCTAATATTTTATCCTTTAAACCTAAGGGTTGATCCTAGTTCATGCCTTGTAGGATTAGTAGTCCTAAACACCCTCCACGACTTATAGGATGGGACGGGTAATGGCACGCAATAAGCATTCGTAACCAACACACGCGTTTTTAATAACCTTTACAGGGTGGGAAGGGTGGAATACGGATATGATGACTGGTGCGCTAATACCACGTGTAGCCGCCTCTTCGAGGTGTGACATACCGGGTATTGCATTGAAGTGATACGTATAACTTTAAACCTAGGAAAATATCTTTGCAAATGTTTATTTTATACTTTCTCCAAAAGAATTTTAAGCTTGTTTGAAATCCCCTCTTATACGAACCTTACTTGTTACTTGTTCACTGTCCAAATTCACAAAACTTATTGGTTGGGACCCACAGTTGTGGATCTTGAGGTGTGCCTAACACCTTCCCCTTGGGATAATTTCAAGCCCTTACCCAATCTCTGGTAACGCGAACTAGTTCATGAGTTATCAACCCTAGGTGCCCTAACGCACCATAAAAATTGTTAGGTGGCGACTCTTCCTTAAACCCTTTCTTTTAAGGAGTTGTCCAAAATGTTATAAACCCGATCTCTCTGTACCTAACACGTGCGATAGAAAAAGGGGGCGCGACAGCATGGCGACTCTGCTGGGGATATTCCCTAGGCTTATACCATTACAATTTGCTTTGTGAATTTGGACCTTTAAATTTGCATCTAAATGCTTACGCCTTTTCCAATTATATGTTGTTAACTGTTTACTTTTGCAAGTATTTATTTCACCTGAACGTAATTGACATATCTTCATGTTTTCTTTGTAATCGCTTTCCATTATAACTGTTGTATTTTCTCTTTTTCCCGTTTTCCTAAACGTGAAAATACATGCCTATCTATTTTAATGTTTATTATTACATATCATGCTTCGCATTCATATTCCACTCGTTCCAAACAAATCCTATAGCAACGCTTACAATGAGTGGTTGCGCTATTCCAATATTATCACCCCTAAATTCGGAAAGGCGTATTTGCGGTAAAACTAGTCAATCAGGGGTGCAGTCAACAGTTTCGTGCCTTCCCCCTTGAGTTGTCTGCTCAATGGTACTAGTCTAAAACCCCAATAGAAACCTTACTCTATTGTATGTTGCATTCATCATGGTAAAACCTATCCAGGCTAATGTGTTGTCCGCACAATAGCCTTTAAGATAGCCTCGTCCAAAGTTCATTGGGTTTCCCTGGAACCCAAAAGGATGCTTTCATGTTCTGTTCATTTATTTGGAGAACTTAAATGCTCATTGCTAATTATTGATGTTAAATAGTCGAGTCCGGTGGGGGTAAGGGCCTAACCTATTTATTTTGCAGAGATGAGGCACCAGGTCCCCAGATTCGGCATGGTCACCAACATCCACCCAAAAATTCTAAACTGGTGGGAAGACTTGCATTCAAGCGACAAAACAGCAGTCAGAAAACACCTGGGCAACTTGCCCTCTCTTTTGGACATTCAGCCTAATAACATGAGGATAGAGGTTGCCACCTTATTCTGGGATTGTGATCGATTGGTTTTTTGATTTGGGAACAATGAGATGACACCACTGCTAGAGGAGATAGGGGTTTTAGCTGGTTTGCCTTGGGAGTCTCAAGGGTTATTGATGCCTGAAAACCGAACAGGCTGGGTTTTCTCAAAATGATGGGACTCAAGAAGAATCCGAATTTAGTCTGCTTGGAAGACTCGTACATCCCTTTTGACTATTTATACGAGAGGTATTACCGTAGTCAGTCTTACCACACATATCAGGAAGAGTTCGCCCTCACCTCTCTAGAACACATTTACTGCCAGATATTCGTCTTCATATTCTGCTTTTTGGTATTGATGGTCTTCCCAACAAAGAAGGGGATAATCCACACCAGATTGGCTATGGTTACCAAGACTCTGATGGAAGGAATCGACGGACAATATTTCAAAATTGTACCCATGATTGTTGCTGACGTATACCGAGCTTTGGAACGAGGAGCGAAAAATTTTGAGGGTTGAAACCTGCTACTTCAGCTTTGGCTCACCGAGCATTTGCAAAGGGGTGACTACCGTCAAGACATACATAGAAGAGTTTGAGATGATCATATTGCTTTCCATCATCCAAAGCGTATGAACTACATCCCTGACATGTTTGCACAGCCAGAAAATGTCAATGGATGGTTCGAGTTATTGGAAAATCTGACCGAGGATCAGATCCAATGGATGTTCGAATGGTTACCGACCAACGAATTCATCATTCAGACTAGAGACACTCCGTTCCTAATATTGATTGGTCTTAGAGGGATGTACCCTTACATCCCGATTCGAGTCATGAGGCAGGCAGGAAGGAAGCAAGTCGTCCCAAGGGTCGAAAAAATGAGTCATCTCAGGGCGGACTTCCATAATGACGACAGCCCTCACAAGTGTCAAGCTCAACAATTGAGGCATTGCAGGATCTGGTTGGAGAAGGATACTATCGAGCCTGACAGGTATCACACTGGTTGCTCTCCTTACTATCTGGGATGGTTGGAAGATAACTAGAGAGGAAGTATTGAGCCAAGGTTTGCTCGAGGAGATAGGGTCATAGATGAGAAAGTCGAGGCAGCAACTAGGCTCAACCAACTTCGCAAAAGGCTCCGTGACTGTGAAGAAGATCATCAAAAAATCCACATAGCCAACAAAAAGATGATCAAGGAATGGAAGGACATGGCCATCACTTCCACTCAGAGTCTAGCACACTTGGAACGAGGCATAGTTGACTTGGAGGAAAAGTTCCTTAGGAGGATCGAGACTTGTCAAAAGACCGAGGGAACTGAAGTAGGAATTCTAGCCAAGACCTACTTACTGCTGGGACTCCGCGAGATGGGAATGTTGATCAAGGCAAGTAGAGGTGCCGAGTCTGGGGAAGGTCCTTCTGAGACCAAATAGATAGGATTTGTCTTTACTTTGCTTTTGATGTAATAAGGCCCCTGGTCATTAGTGACATTTTACATTTTCGTATTTGTAGAGTCAAGTTGGATTCGTCTATTTTATTATCAATAAAATGAGGCATTTAGTATTTAAGTTCTCCAAATTAATTTGTCGTTAGGCCTACCTCGGGCATAAAGAGGTTCCCCAACTTAGGATGCGTTTTACATTTTTGCATTACGTGTTTAAATTACTGCAATATTCTCATAATCTTCACTAACTTCACTACCTTTTTTGTTAGTTATTCTTCTTCCCCAAAGGTTAGTTCGTGCACTCTGGCATCAACAGCTTATTGCACCAGATCAAAGGGCCCTCCTCCTACTCCTCCTCCCAGTCCTCCCAAAGGAAAATCAAGGGTAAAACTAAGATGGCAGATGCAAGCGGTACTAGAAAAGACAACTGGGATGAACAGGTTGAGATCATTGATGGTCAGGGTATTCAGGTTATGCACGAGGGTATGTCTCCACTAGAGAAGAAGCTGCTGAAGTTCCAAGAGGAACTTGACCAAGTCAAGAATTTGTCCCACTTATCATTCTCCCTCAACGTTCCAGACGTTCACTTCCCAAATACTCTGAACCCCACTTTACCCCAAAACGTCCCAAAACAACCCAATCACACCAAAGATCCCGTTCCACCAGCACCACGCAACACATGTCACTACAACACTCCGCCTCTCCAGGATCAGAAGAGAGACCACCTCCAGGCTTATGACAACCCCATTTATATGGAAACCGTAGCTCATTCCACACCGCATACCTATGAGTCCGACGAGAAAGACAAGCTCATCAGGAATCTAGCCGAGAAACTCAAGAAATTGACCAACCGAGTTCAGGGCGTCGAAGGAGTTAAAGGGGTTGAGCGATTGAACTATGAGGATATTTGCATACAGCCCGATGTTGAACTACCTGAGGGGTACAAACCTCCTAAGTTCGAAATGTTTGATGGTACTGGTGACCCGAGAGTCCATCTGAGGCCTTACTGCGACAAATTGGTCGGCGTGGGAAAAGATGAAAGGATCCGCATGAAACTCTTCATGAGGAGTTTGAAAGGTGATGCACTATCCTGGTACATCAATCAGGATCCAAAGAAATGGATCAATTGGGTGAATATGGCTACGGACTTCATGGATAGATTCAGATTCAACACGGAGAATGCACCGGATGTGTTCTACATCCAGAACTTGAAGAAGAAACCAACTGAGACTTTTCGCGAGTATGCTACTCGTTGGAGGTCAGAGGCTTCCAAGGTCAGGCCAGCCTTGGAAGAAGAACAAATGAAGAAATTCTTTGTGCGCGCTCAGGATCCTCAGTACTATGAGCGGCTGATGATGGTCAAGGGGCACAAGTTTTCTGATATCATCAAGTTGGGAGAGCGAATCGAGGAAGGCATCAAAAATGGTATGTTACTAACTTTGAAGCCTTACAGGCTACCAATAAAGCTTTGCAATCCGGTGGTGTGTCCAAGAAAAGGGATGTAGGAGCCGTGATGGTGGCACAGCAAGCCAAGTCCCCTCCCAAATACAAAGTATACCCTGCACCTTCCTTCACATACCAGCCAGCTCCAAGCTACCAAGCACCTTCACCTCGATACCAGACACCCTCACCCACCTACCAAACTCCACCGTCCACATATCAGCCTACATTGCCCATATAATCACAACCAGCTCCTGTTTATAGTGCTTACAATTCCCAACCTTCTCACTATCAATCACCACCTAATTGCCAAAACTTCTCGAGACCTCGCCCAAACTTCGACCGTCGTCCACTAAAACAGTATACTGCCATGGATGAACCCATTGACCAATTATATGAAAAGCTTAAAGCCGCCGGTTATGTCACACCCATCCCCGTTGCCATCCTTGAGAACCCATCTCAGTGGGTCAACCCAAACAAAACCTGTGCTTACCACTCCGGCATGAAGGGACACACCATCGAGGAATGTCGTTCCTGGAAAGACAAGATACAAACCCTCATAGATAACAAGATCATTGTAGCCAAGGACCCTGCTCCTAATGTTCGCATTAATCCGCTGCCTGATCATAAAGGCAGTGTCCACATGATTGAGGTTGAAGATGATTGGGATCCCGAGGGATCAATTGGGCTAATTGCCGAGGGTGACCCGAAGAAGCCTGCGATTACTCTTAATCTGATCGTGGTCCAGATGCAGCCGTCTAAGGAAGTTGAGGTAAACATGTCCATTCCACTTGAGTTTGAATCAAGACCACCCGCCAAGGGAAAAGCCCCAGGACCAATCGAAGTCGAGTTTGTGCGACCGCTCGAAGTTGCAATCCGTCCATCTATAACATATACTTTGGCAAGAATAAGAATGACCACACCCATCCCAGTGGCAATGTCAACAACGGCACCCTTTTACTCAGACGCCATTCCGTGTGACTATACCGCTGAAGCAAGGAGGAAAGGTAAAGGCAAGTCTGAAGAAGCCATCGCTGCACAAGGTATGACAAGAACTGGTAGAGTTTATACCCCTGAACATTTGGCCGAGTCTAGCAAACAGGCCAACCACCGTCCCCCCATCATTGAAACAGGTTCAGACGATCAGTGGAGAAAGATACAAGCCAAGGAATACTCAATCCTAGACCAGTGGAACAAAACGCCAGCTCAAATATCCATCCTCTCCCTGTTACAAAATTTTGAAACTCACAAGAGTGCTTTGCTAAGGGTGCTGAGTGAAGCATACGTGCCAGACAATATCACCAGTGGGGAAATGGCCAACATGGTGGGCCAGATACTGGAAAGTCACAAGATCACTTTCCACAAAGATGAGATACCGCCCGAGGGGCTAGGGCATAATAGAGAACTACACATCACCGTACAATGTGAGTATCACTTCATCACAAGGATCCTAATTGATGGGGATTCCAGTCTCAACATCTGTCTGCTGGTCACACTCAAGAGATTGGGCAAGAGTCTACATGAGATAAAGGAAGGAGAGATCAACGTAAAGGCCTTCGATGGTTCACAGTGGTCCACCATGGGAGAAATCACCTTATGCTTACAAATGGGACCAACTTGGTTCGATGTAGATTTCCAAGTAATAGATGTGCCCGCATCCTACAATTTACTATTGGGACGACCTTGGATCCACGTTGCTGGGGTCGTGGCATCAACCCTACATCAAGCTGTGAAGTTTGAATGGAATCATCAAGAGGTAATCATTCATGGAGACGGTAGAAACCATATCTACGGTCACCAGACCTTTTCGATCATCGATGGAAGGAGGAAGTTGGGCGGAGAAATCTATCACAACATAGAACGTGTTAACGCCATTGACAAAGACAAGTGGTGGGGCAGTAAGACCGAAAGCATATTGAACTGGCAAGGGTACGAGCCGGGTAAAGGGCTCGGTAAGCATCTTCAAGGAATAACAAAGCCAATAACACTCAAGAAGCACGGTACTACTTTTGGTCTAGGGTACGAGTACACTTGGAAGAAGTTCAGGGACTGGTCACCACCATGGCGCGGCCCCTATTACCCATTGGAGCAGCCAATACCCCGCATAGAGCAGACTTTCCAGCCAGCTGACATCACATATAGTACAGACGAGGAGAAAGCGCTAGCGGCAATAAGGGATCTATTTCTGGATGATGAGGATATGGATTGCTGTGTCATTCTTGAAGAGGAGGGGGAGGAAGGCCCTTCCATACAAGTCGTGAGCAAGGGATCACATCTCAACAATTGGTCCGTCAGGACAACCAAAGCCCGTCGAACCTCGGGGTAGCAAGGCTAACAAAACAAGCATCATTTACAGTTTATTTATTTAAAGAATTTTCTTCCTTTTCG